>RJWT010001307.1:0-49644 GCA_004365215.1 Cuniculus paca | reverse complement strand
TTATAATCTTTCATAGCTAACTGTGCTATGGCTAAGTTACTTCATTTGTGAAACAACTGTATTGTTCTAAATGAATTCAGGTTGTTTCCAGAGTTTAATAGAAGTCACAAAGGCAATATTACAGTAAATAAAATTGTCCTGTGCTGTTTTAAATCTTATTTGGCCAGCTTTCAAGACCTCACCTCTTTCACATTGGCACAGTTGGATAATAGACATTAAATCTGATTTCTTCTGATACCCGAGTATTCTCTGCAACTTAAAATTAAAAGACACTTCACACCCTGTAACATTTTATATTGATATTGATTTTTTTCTTTCTAATAAACTGGAGACTTTGCTGAAGTTTGTAGAACTCAACAATTTCCTGATTTTCTCTAACTCTCCTTAAACTGATTTCCTATTTGGTTGGGAAATGTTATTATGGTTGCAGAAGATTCAATGAAGTCTGTAATACTGATCAATCATCACTAAAATATCTGCTGGATAAAACAAAAAGGAAAACAGACCTTAGCGTCTGGGTATTTTAAAAACAATACTCACAAATATATGCGTGTTTATTCACTAGTGCACATACATATTTCTTCTGTTTATCCTAAATATTTCAGGGTGGATTAAGAAATAAATAAATATTCTGAACAAATTAAATGTATATACATATGCTAGAAATATGCTATCTAAATAGATTCAATTGTATTTATACCTGGGAAGTACTCTTAACAGAAGTTGTGCTGCCTTTTTCCCTCACTTATGTTCAATTCCAATTCTTCCACTAATTATATCTGTGTAATAATCATGCTCAATTCTAAATTCTAACCTGATAATTAGAGAGGGAGCCTTCAAAAGAAGGAAATATTTTTTACATTAGAAACAGATAGATGCATTTGTACATTTCATTCTATTCAAAAATGACATTTTAATTAAAATCAATTTACATAACTATCCAAAGGTGAAACTATTATACATATGCATAATATATTTTATGAATATTACATTTTAATATAACTAATTGTCTTGGGATTTGTTCTCTTAAATTACATATTTGAATTGCATGATTTAATCAAGATATATTTTTACCAAGAAGAAAAGCTCCACTGTGAATTGACTTTTCCTGGCTTTTAACTGGCAATTACCTACTAACTTTGCCATACAGGGATTGTTTAGAAATTGGCACCATACTGTGGTTCTGAGGCTGTGATTTTAAAAGTGTCACAGTAAAGTGGTTGTTAGAGCACCTTCAAAAGTTTGGTTAATTGTGTTGGTTACTCTTCTCTTGTTGTTGAGACAAAATACCTGATGCCCAACATGTAAGAAGGAAAGGTTTATTTCTTACAGTTCTTGGAGGTTTCAGTCCATACTCAGCTGGCTCCAAGGCAGGGTGACATGGCTGAGGAGCAGCTGTTCATGGCCGCTGCAAGCAACAAGAGCAAAAGGTCAAAGAGGGGGCAAAACAGCCTTCTTCCTGCCCTTACATTGTATGCCGGCTCCACCCCAGGGTGGATGCAGCACTCATACCACTAATCCCAATGCTAGACAATGAACCAATCACAAATGCTAGATTCAGCCACCTCCATGACTGCATGTGGCTTGGGAGGCCACCTAGATACAAACCATAACAGTTTTATTACTATTTTTTAATTGAAATATTATAGATAATATGAAAAAAAATCTTACTGTTTCTCCCAGTGCCATCTTCCTTAGTTCCCCACACTGCCACACTGGCACACGTCATGCCATTGCCTTAGCTTTGCTCTGGTAAATAGGTGGCAGCAGACACACATGCACACACATATGCCCACACTACCTATTTATTGCTTGCTCTTCTTTACCAAACTACTGTCAGTACTAGACAATAAAAAAGTCACTTAGGAAAGTATTCTAACAGGCTTTTATGAAAATGAAGTGGTAATAGGATGAGAAAAAGGAAAGATTAGGGAAACTTAGAGGAGGTATAATTGAAAGGAATCAAGACTGAGTGTGAGAGGTGGAAAGACTGAAAAGCATTAGTGACAAGGTCAATACTGTTAATATTTGCAGCAGAAGTAATGACAGAAGATGAGCAAAGTTGATAAGGAAAGATGACTTTAATTTTGAATATGTTCATGAAAGTGACTAAAATATTGGCTAAAAAGCTGTTCAAAAAATAAAGGAAGAATTAAATATTATGGTAAAATATTTAAGTCCTATGACTGAAAATGAATTTATATACAAGTGACAAAATCTTTGGCTTGACATAATTTGACAAATTATTATATCTACACTTAACTTTGCAACATAAGACCTGTATGATATAAGTAGATCATTAAAAGAATAAGACTGCTTAAATTAAATAACAAGCTTTGGGCTTAGAATATATAACACTTAATTTTATTTTTAAAAGCTGAGTTAAAACAACTATGTCAATCAATTGAAGCAAGTCAAAATAGTTGACTTTTTTATTAGTTTATAAAACTAGTTGGCTTCGTTTTGTTGAAATAGATTATTTTCTATTAATGCTACTAAAATTTTATCAAAATAATTAAGTTTTAACCAATCCTAGGTAAAGACCATGTTATGGTTTATAACTGGATATCCCCTACAAAGCCTCATTCTTTCAAGGGTGGGTCTCTGCTCATCTCATGGCTGCCAGGAAGCAGAGAGGGAGAGAAAGAAAGTAGAGGAAACAGAAAGGGACAGGTTAGGGACAAGATTTAATCCTCAAGGCATACCATTATAGATCCATTTCCTTCCCCCAAGTTTTCATCACCTTCCAGTAGCCCATCAATGTAGTGCTTCTTTTTTTTTTTTTGGTACTGGGATCAAACTCACAACCTCACACTTGCCAGACAGGTACTTACACCACTGAGCTCAATTCCCAGCCCTAGCCCATCAATTTAGGATCACATCAATGGACTAAACCACTGGTTAAGTGTGAAAATTTGTGTCTGGATGTCCCCCCAAAGCCTCATGCAGTCATGGGGGAAGGCTTTTCTGAGGTAGTTGAATCTAGAACTTGTAATTGATTCATTGGTCTAATATTGGAATTAAGAGTGTGAATGCTACATCCATCCTAGGGAGGGTAGCCCACGTACAACATAAAGGACATAAAGAGGCTTACTCTCAGCCCTCCCTTGCTTTCTGCTTTTGCTGTCTTCCACAACCATGAACTGTTGTCCTTCTGCCATGTGCCACCCTGCCTTGGAGCCAGGTGCTTATGGACTGAAAACTCTACAAACTGCGAGCTAAATAAACCTTTCCTTTTTGCGGGGAGGGGAGGCATCAGATATTTTGCCTCAGTAATGACAGAAATGTGTCTAAGATATAAGGTAAGTACCTAATAATCAAGTTAATACCCAAAAGTCCCATCTCTGAAAATTGCTTCTTTAGGGACAAAGGTTTCAACACATGAGAATTTGGAGAACATTCCAGATCCAAACTATAACACATCTCAAATCAAGTAATATAAATGCTTAGTGGAATAAGCATTAAAATCTTATTAATTTATATTTCTAAGGTTTCTCTTTTGCAGTTATGGAAGCATAGGGCTACAACATATTGCTTTAGTAAGATAAGTGAAACTATTTGGATACATTTTGTAAGGAAAGAGGAGGAAACACTATGATTATAAGACAAAGAAGGGTTTGTTTATTGAATTTTCAAATCTTCTAATTTTACTTTGAGACAAAAGCTGCAAGTAATATTGGCCAGTTATTAACAAAGTTTAACCTAGAATGTTGCCAGGCTTAGACTTTATGTTGATTACTATGAATATATTTACTTTCACTTTCTATCACCCCCTTTAAATGGTATTGTGTGTTGAATTAATAGCTACCAATCATGAATGTGAATTGACTATTTGAGTTACCATTTTAAATCATCATCAATGAGACTGGTCAAAACAATTTGATCAAATTACACCTTTGAAAAGAGCGTCATAAAGAGGTATACATAGTCCGTATATAGAAGATAAGAAATACAATGCTCTTCATCTTACCTTCCAAAATAGATTTTGATCATGAATGCTTGTTGTTATACAATATTATTACAGAAAGAAACAATGACCATTAATACAGAGAAGTCCATACAAAAATAGGAACCTTTGCAGGGGAATGATGTTGTATGCTGATCCTATTAACTTTCTAGGGATAACTGAACAAAAAAGGCTGCTCATTTAAATCATCTCCTTAAGCAACAAAAAGAAAACTTTAGAATGCTTTTTAGTGACTTTTTAACTATTTTCTTTCAGAAAGAATGGCACAATTTCAATTTAATTTCACAGGAAGATCTGGGTTTAAAAATTATAACTACCTCATCTACTTCAAAAGAATTAATTGAGATGATATCTGCCTATATTTTTGAAAAGCGAAAAGGGATTTATAAACTGAAAGTACTGTGCAAAATAAGATTTTTTTTCATAATTATATGAACAATTCTTTGTCTCATTCATTCTAAAAGCATTCAGGCAAGGAAGCCCACATAAAATAAAAATGAACTCATCCTGTATGCTTTATTAACAAAAAATAATTTTCATTTTTCTAATGATGAATTGATTTGTTTAAAAAATTTTAAATACTTTCAACAATGAATAAATAGGCAAGAGTTTTTTATCCTAGAGAAATGAATGGATGTTCACACTTACCACAGCTATTTTATAATTCATCTTTCTGGCAAACAAGCAAAACAAATCATTCCAGAAGTATCCATTTCTTTGAGGTTTATCTTCCTGGTTGACCCAGAGGCATACAATGTTAGTGTATGCCTAAAAGTCACCTTTTATTATTTTTCTGTGTATTTTATTCAATTTTAAGTGAAAATATGTGGTATAATACATATTTGGATGCTTGATAAACACAATGTTACTGTTAACTACTATGAGCAAGAGAGTTTTAGTTGCCAAATTCAACATGAAGAATAGGCTGAATATTTGAAAATGATCTCTGGAGCTATTAAACATTCATGTAGGGTAAACTAAAAATGTCTTCATTTTTGAAAGAGTACTAAATATTTAAGCTTCTTTCACTGAAGTAGATTTTTGTTATTTTATTGCAGTGGAAATTAAAGTTTTAAAAGTATAGTATAGTATAGTATAGTATAGTATAGTATAGTATAGTATAGTACAGCATACTGGGATGTCCCCCAAAGGCTTCTGTGTTGAAGACTTGGCCCCCACTGCAACAATGTGCAGAGGAATGGCTTCCAAATCATTGGATCATGAGAGCTCTTATCTTCTTAGTGGATTAATCCATTGATGAGTTCCTTGATAATGGCATCACTGGAAGTTACTGGAAATTAGTTGGAGGAAGTAGGTCACAGACATATCTTGTCTCTGGTTACTTCCCTCCAGTCCCTTTCTGCTTCTTGGCTGCCATGAAATGAGCAGTTTTCTATCTTATGCCCTTATACCATGAAGTTTGTTTTACCACAGGCCTAAAGCAATTGGCCATGGACTGAAACCTTTGAAACCCTTTGCCAAGATAAATCTTTCCTACTTGTAGATTTTCTCAGGTATTTTGTCACAGTGACATGCTGCTGACTAACACATATGTTTTAAATGATAATTACCCACTTGGAGAGGCTATTACAAAGGCACTATAGACTTGAATGACAAACATTTAATATTTACTTCTCCAGGTTCTGAGGGGTAGGAAGATGAAGTGCAGATGATTTTGTTCCTACTGAAAACCATTTCCTTAATTTTCAGGGAATTTTATTGTTGTTGCTGTTGTTATGTCATTCCAAGAGAAAAAGAGTCAGATGAAAGTAGCTCTCAGCTATCTTTCCTAACAAGGGACTAATTTGACCCATCTTTGTGGTTCTATTTTCATGACCTAAGTTCCTCTCTAAGTCCCTATCTCCAAATGCCATCACACTGGGGGTCATAGTTTCAACAAATGGATTACAGGAAATGCAAATATATATCAATAACAACTACTTATAAAATTTTAAATGCTATCAAGCAGATGCAACTCAGTTAAAGATTGTGAGACGGGGTCAGACTGGCCTTGAACTCACTATGTAGCCTAGGTTGGCCTTAAACTCACGTCAGTCCCCCACCTCTGACTTTCAAGTGTTGGGATTAGAAGTGCATGCCACCACATCTAGCACTAATTCCATTTTTGAGGGCTTGACTCTCATGTCCTGATCACTTTCCAAAGGCCCCATCTCCTATCATTACCCTGGGCATTAGGATTTCAATATATTAATTTGGGAAAACACGAAGAGTGACTCTGTGGCATCAGACAATAAATATATCTTGTTTTAAGCTACTAAATTTGTAGTCATTTATTATACAATATTATAAAACTAACACTTCACAGTAATTATAAATGCTATGTCAGAAAAAACTTATATACCATTAATCACAATAAATGTTGCTAGGTTAAGCTACTTTGTGGGTAGGGGAAGAAGGAGCAGAAGCTTACAGAGATATACTTTGAAAACAATAGAATTGTTGAAACTAAAGGAATGGAAAAATATAGTAACTATTATACCTAGAAAATACTAGGAAAGACAGAGAGGATAAATCAAACTATGTCTAATCTCCTGTCAGATACTGTATTAGAGAAAATAACTTTACATCAAGATGAACCCTAAACAATAAAGGGAATAGTTCAAAAATTACAACAGGAAAGAGAAGGACATTATGTATAAAATAAATAAAAGAAAAACTGATCAATATAGCATGTAATAGGTTTCAATATACAAAGAATGCCATAAATTAGTCACTGAAAGCTATCACTGAGGAGATAGCCTTGTATTAACAGCCAGACCACAGTGTTCTCCTGTTGACTGTAAACAATTTTATAGAACACCTACACCAGAGAAGATCACAATTCAACAGTAATAAAATTGATCCAGCATGCCCCTCTCCTAGCTTGAGTGAAAGACCACTGCTTCTGTATCAGTGTTTAGTTCCAATCTCTTCCTCTTGCTTTCTAGGTAAAATTTTTAAAATACTTAACCATGAAACTGCCTATGTTTTTATATCATGCAATCTTGACCATATCCACTGGTCTTTTAATTCTTCTCCAAAACACCTAACACATGTTCAAATCCTACAGCACACTCTTCCTCTCATCCTATTACTAAAATGCCACACATTTCTTCATAATATATTGATACTTACTGCACTAGCCAATTACCTTGCTTTATTTGACAATAGGTATATACTTGGTGGTCTCTGAATGAGAGGTGTCAACAATACTTTGCAAAATGTAAAATTTAAGGCTGACAGCATTATCGATAGCACATTATTAAGCAATTTAAGCTCAATAAGCAAAGTAAAAAAAATACCTTTAGAAGTAGAAAAACAATAAATTAAAACAAAGAAGAAATAGGTCATCTCAGCTTTCTAATAAAAATTGCATGTTGAATCTAGCGTCCTTAGGTAAAAAGAGTGTTAATGAGGTGCAATAATGTGCTTTAGGACATAATAAGTTTTAACTTGGTCGACCTTAAGCTCTTTCTTGTTTAACAATGAAAATGATACTACTTTTTATAATTCTTCAAATCATGTTCCTAAATATACCAATTATTATTAAGTGCAAATCAATTAATTTTTGATTTGGGAAAACACAAAGAGCCAAGAGTTGTTGGAAGCTTACAAGTTTAATTTTCTTCTATTTTATTCAGCAACATCCTCTATCATTCTACAGATGTTTTACCAACATAATAAATTGTGTTGTTGTTGTTGTTGTAGTACAGTGTTGACCCTGTTTAAGCATACTGTTTTTTTTCTAATTAGAGGAAAAATTCAAGTGAGATAAATTCTTTACAGGACTCAGACATTATGGTAAGTGTTAGTGACAGTAACATATTTTTTGAGACACTAATATATTTTATAAAAATTTTCTCCAAATGCATTCTCCACATTTTCCTAAACACTCAAAAAACAAAATTGGGAGAGTTATCTAGAGAGATTTTTTCCAATTATTTTTGTTTAAAGTTATCTTTCTAACTTAAAAAAAAGACAAAAATTTACATATATAAAAATGCCACTGTGAAGACCATCATTCTCTATAATTGATATATACTAATAAAAAAGAAAATTTTCCTATGTTAATTGATGTCCTTAATATAAAATACAATCAGTTGTGCTATAAAATTAAATGGATTCCTAAAGATTTCTGTTTCACACAAAATCAAGGAAACTTTGGTGAGTATAAGGGGAAATGTGGTTAGGAGCATAATACTCAGAAACATTCATATATAAAATGGTTAATAAAAACAAGGGTATTATTTGTGTATTAAATTGTTGAAAACATAAGCAATATAGTAATATGATATTTTACCTACAAAAGACTAAAGAGTTACAGTTTATGGATTTTTATGATACCATGGAAATGAAGTCTGAAATCAGATGGATATTTCTAATACCATATATGGATGAGGTTCAACACATACAGTTAGTTGAGATAGCTGGTAGATGTCTATGTGTATACATGTGTGTTTTATATATTTCTATCTCACTGTGTATACATGTGTGTTTTATATGTTTCTATCTCACTTCAGCCAGGTACAGATGTATAGTAAACCTGGTGTTTCTTGCAGATGAAATAATATACTAGGAAATGTGAAATTCTTCTTATGCCCAAATTGGTCTCCTATATACTAATCATATTGGAACAAATTTGTTTACATAACAGGAATTAAGGCAAAACTGTAATAGTTTTCTATTTCAGAATCGTAAAATTTGAAACCTAATGAAAGACTCCATGTTTTGTCTTATTTCCTAATTTTGCTTCCTTGTATGACTCCTTCTGCAGCAGAAGAACAATTCTGATCTTACCAAAATTTATTTAAGCTACATGGCACATTCAAGTTCAGGGATAAAGGACTCTGTTACTAGTATTTCTTTGAACTGAAAACTCCTGCCTTCTCCTACATACATCTTTTCACCTCATAAACAATTCTAGTAATTGGTTCTTTCCACATATTTTGAATGATACACAAAAATCATAATGTCATTATGGATTAGCATACGAAGGAAACATTCACGTCAGATTATAAACAGCCGTCTAATGGAGGAAAAGTGGGATAGTGCCTTTGAATGAGATACATATTCATCTCCACTATATCGAGAACAAAAGACAAACTGTAACATGATTTAACTCACTTATCACACACTGAAGGTGGAACTTAACTAACAAGAGACCTACTATAAAATCATTGCTGATGTCAAGTATCATAGCTTAACTCCAGTAAAAGCAGCCTTTAATTGTTGGTAAACACTACCAAGAAAGCTGAAATAATTTATATGCCTTTTACTGACCTTAAGATTCTTTTTTATGAAAGAAGATCAGAAGACTAGAAATAAGCACTTAAAAAACTTGGTGGTGATTTCATTGAGCTTATTTATATAAATTAATATTGTGAAATTTTTTAATTTTAGCTTCCTAGTTCTAAGTTTACTTAAAATTTAAACAATGAAAAAAATTTTAAATGTGTGATATTGTTGTTGTCAGCGTTTGCAAGGAAACAATACAGGGTGCATAATTTACAGAATTATTTCATAGTAGTCATGCAAAGAATCAAACACAAAACGTGCAAGAAATATGTCCACACACTAAAGACCCCAAAGAATCTAGCTGAAGGCCTGGATCCCATGGTAATATCCTGCATGAGTCCAGTTAGAAACCTAGAACCCATGACAATGCCTCATGCAAGTATGTTTCACAGATCTGTTCTGGGACGGCCCAAGGGTCAGCAGTGGAAACTAGATACTCTGTGCCAGCGGTATGAAGGATTTATGCCAGCAGGCTGAGGGTGCTGCACTGGAGCCAGGAAGCAATGCTCAAAATAAGGACCAGAACTCCCTCGAAGAGTACCACAGCTATCCTCAGTGACAACGAGGTCCCCAAACTCCTTCAACAACGAGAATAGCCAAGTTCATTAACAGGAAAGAAGCTCGACAAGCTCCTTCAGGAGAACCAAGGGCAACAAGAGAATCAACAACACCCAGGAGAACCAACAATCCCAACTTCTTCTCCAGTTCTCCCTTTTATGTTGGCAACAATCCTTAGGTGGGCCATCTACACTCAACACCATGCTGACTCAGTTTAGCTGGTTGTTACAAGTTGTCAATCCACAGATACTTTTAATCATTTACTGAGTATACTTTGCCCAGTCACTGCTTTAATTTACTGGTTTTCCACTAGTGTCCCATATTCAGAGATTGAAATTGAACTCTCTCTCCATTTGCTATGGAATAAGCTGGGTGAAAAATTAGTTCAGAATTTACTGCCGCTTGAGAGAAAATTGAGAAATGCCACTTTAAGATCATAAGGCCTCTGGAAATTTATCATGTTCAAATAATGTATTGACACATTGCATACTTTGCAATTTTACTGTCTATTTTGGTTGATGTTACTATCTTAAGAATGGGAACTTAAAATTTAGTTTTAGTTTCACAAAATTTTCCAAAATTACATGATTATATTTTATAAACATATTCTGTGATTATTTCATTTCTTAAAGTTAAGATTTTGAGGTTTGCATCTTAGACAAATAGAGTAGCATGATTTTATAGATATAATATTCTAAAAAAATTTTTTAGCCATTTCAATTTAATTCAATCTCTGATCCTTTCTCTCTTGAGACTAAAATAACATTTTTGAAACAACAGAAAAGTTTAGTACATTATATAAGTACCATGCCCAAGTATTTTTTGATAGCATTAATAAGCAATGTAACAGAATCTTCATTTGAAAAACCATCATTTTAATAAAAAAATACCGTTAGTTCTGCAATGAGAATGAAGTTAATGTCTTTCCCTAGAAAAATTCTATTGACTGTGTTGCATCTTTCAGCAATCACTTTTTTGGTCTTCATCTGGTATTTGATGCCAAAATTGTCCACTCTCACTTTGTAATCATTTAGATGATCTAAGAATGACATGCTTTGAGACAGGCAATAATAAAATACGAGAGCAAAAGACACTTTAAAAGTCAGTTATTCTGGAAAATTTAGGCTCACAATATTTCAGACATACTGAAGTTTTTACACAAAAGGTCTATTTTTACAAGATTCTTCCATAAAAATATTGTGAGACAAAAAAAGAAAAACAAACAAACAAATGATGAAGCAACTAAGAAATAAGGGGCAACTTAGCTTTGTGTTTTCTTCAGGTGATTATGATGAGTGCAATTAGACCGCATGCTGCAAATGAGGTAATATAACACAATCAGGATTTTATATGTGAAGAATAAAGTAGATGCTGAAAGAATCAAATAATGAATGCAAACCGTCTGTCATTTTTTCTCCTTAGGATTAAATTTTAATTAAGAATTAGAACTATAATTCTAAGTAGCTATGCCTCACAAAATTAAGGAAGAAAAACTAAGTTGATCTCTAAGAAAATGTATTCCTATAAAGTAGAAAAAGTAAACTTTGAAAAATGGAAAAGAAAGAACTAATTATAAAATAAAATAAAACAAAAAATCCAGTTATGTTACCTTGTTTGACTTTCTGATTACTTGACCTTATTTCACCTATCTTCATCCAAAGAAAGCCATCCACAGTGACTATGTTTTAACCACATTTTACAACAAAGTTGATTCATGGATAAGGTATTTTCAGTCATTTAAGAAAGCAGATACTGTTTTCATCTCAATGCTTGAGACTCTGAAAGACTAAATACTTCAATTTCAACTCATTTTACTTGGGAGTATGAGCATTTTATGAACAATTTCCCCCTAAGCAAAACATTAATAATCACGACAAATGTAGGCAAAAGGCATCTTCTGAGGCAGAGAACACAGTATGGGAAAACACAAAACTTAAATAAATGCTTGTTCTGTTTCTTGGCCTATTGTCCACTGTTTTTGCCTTATGAGATGTTGATGGCATCCCTTACATACTTGGGCTAAGCCTGCACTTGAATCAGGCTTTGTCTTTTCTGTGTATTTAAGGTCACAGTTGAAGAGGTCTCTGCCAGTAATATACCTGGTTTTTTTCAACATCTTGTAAAATTCCTGGAGAAATTGCACGTTAGCTACCCTTAGCTTTAAATTAATTAATGTGATAGTTGTAAGATATCTATTAACAATTATTAAGGATAAATTCTGTACTTCTTTATTCTTTCTGTGAAAAATGTGTTTATGGAATAGATAATTTTAAATGTTGGCTTTGGAGCTGGATATATGGGTATTAAATGTTAACCTGTCTATTTTTTTAGGGAAAATTTGAGGTTGGTGAAAGAATTCAATAGTTTGATTCTGATAAAATATTTAGAAAGATGTTTGATTCTAATTCAGCCCTCAACAAATGCTAATTATCCTACACCTGATTTATAAAATAGTTTTAAAAAGCATTACCTTGAATGGGAAAGGTATGCCACATACTAATTATGTGATTCATTTAATAAGGTTGCCATTTTTGCATGTGACTGACATTTCACAGATAAAAAATATATACCTCTGAGAGTACAAGAATTTTTTTTCATGATTACCAGTATTACAAAGTAGCATGTTACACAACAAAGACATTTGGGAAAATATTAGATTTTGTTCTGTGGGATGCAGACAATACATTTAAAACAGATGATTGCACTAATATTTTTATGTAGGACATCTGCAATTTTATCTACAAAGAAATATGTGCCTTGTGGTTTTTAGGAACTATGCCACATTAGTATGAATTAAATCTGAATTTAAAAAAAAATTCTTCCCTCCAAGGTCCCATGTAGTTGCTCAGTGATGTTGCCTTAAATGTTAAGTGTATGAAGCACAGGAACCTGCCATCCTTTACCCTAGGTTGTACAGCAGAACTTGGGGCCATGGCCTGCTGACTCACACCTCCTCTACCATTGGCTGCTGGCCCATTGAAAGCCAGTTTTGCATGGAAGGCCAGGAGGGACCTCTGTGCAATACCATTGGAATCAAAATGAATGAGTTCACATGAATATTTGCAGTGAAAATGGACTAGGACTTTGAAAAGCACATCAGTTTATTTTATTTCAGCAAGTCAGGTGAAATATGGTCAGTACTTCTAAGTCTTAATAATGAACATTAGCGTTTTGAGAATAAATTTTAATTGACTCAAATTATTCTCTACTAATTCTACTGAAATATATAAACATAAACCCCATTTGACTATGATTTTTAATAACCATACAATCAAATTTCAAATGAAAGAAACCCTTATTGGTCTAATGTGCTGGATGATATTTTCTGACATTAAATACTTAAAATTAGGTTACAATTTCCACCTTTCCAATGGGCAGATATCAAAATATACCCATTTTTTTTAACCTCATCCTGTTTTATTTTGTTACCTAGAGTGGTGGGAATGATTAAATGAGATAATCCAAAGCACATAACAATCCCTGGATTATAGTTAATGTTCAACAAAAGGTAGATATTTATTACATTCATGATGGGATTATATTGCTGATGATGATTTTCAAAAATACTGAAGATTCTCATTTTTTGATGTTTTGTGACATAGAGAAGAAAAATAATCTGAAATTCTGGAGATGAGATTATATTAATGTCTCTAGGTTATCTAAATTAACCTAGGGGAAAGAGTAAAGCCAGAGCTAAAAGCACAAGATTTCTACTGATCAGGTAACATCTAGAATCATTACTCAAGGCAAAAGAGTTAAGTGACATGGAAAAATAATCGAGAAACATTAAGAATGATTGCCTTGAAGAGAGCCAAGAGTTTTCAATGAAACCAGAAGAAAAATAGAAGACAGTTTTATCTGAGAAACTAATGCTAATAACTTCATGATTACAAGAAAATTAAGGTGCCAGGTGGTGAGGGTATCTCATAAGAGTCAAAACTGACAGAAGATCTTTGTATATGACATTATGACATCGCAATATCACAAAAGCCAGTGTTAGTGAGTAGGGAAGAATAAAGATATAATAATTTTGTTAGAGCTGAGTGGTAAATACAAAACATAAAATACGAAGATAGTAAGCAAAATCAGCTTCAGAACATCCTTCCTGTTAGCTCTATTTTGTACGTGAGAAAGTCAAAGCACAGAGAGAATAATTTACTTGCCCTAAATTATGGGTCACAAACAGTGAAACTAGTATTCCAATTTTGTTCTTTTCAGGATCACTGAAATCACAACCCTCATTGACATGTCCAATTCATAATTAATTTTAACACAATTAAGTTACCCAGGTATAACGAAGAGTAAATACATTTCGCTTATAAATGAAATTCTTTTCTGTTGAGTTGGAAACGAACTCTGTTAGAAAATGAGTGGCTTTCAAGGGGAGAAATTGTTCTAATATTGGTTAAAATTGTACTTAGTCACAGATAAATAATTAGATCAGAGGATTGTTCAACTGTGGAATAAACTTTAAACATTAAAGGAATAAACTTAGCTGACAAGGAAGTTAGCATCACTGGCCAAAGAAAATTGCTCCTGTAATTCTTCACATTATAACATGGCTCTGAATTTGCCTCTTGATGTGCCTAGTGTAATTAAATTGCACCTGTTGTTTGGGGGCAATCATAAAAGCAATTACTTCCAGCTTCTGTTTCTCCCCACCCTTCCTCTAGACAAGAAAGTTGTTTATCCTATCACAGTAATTAAGATGATAGGATAATTTCTTGAGAATTGATCCCAGAGATTATACAATTGAATCTCACAGGTGTTTTAGCAGAATCAGTCATTGGGAAAACTGTTTCAAAATGTCTGTAATTCATCAGGGGTTTGTGAGAACACATATACTCATGAGACTTTTTCATTCCCTAGAACCATAACTGGGCATGTGGTATATTGTGCTGTCATGCTGGAAAAAAAGAGACGGGTACCTTCTATTTTCTCAAAAAGTGTTGTTGGGGACATTTTCACTAAATATATACTATTATATATACTATTGTCTTTAAGGTATTTTGGTCTTTTGCACTCTTAAAAGAAAAGAACACACTCCTATATAAATACTTCAATGTATGACTGCATCATTAGTGAATTAATAATATTTTGCCTGATACTTAATAATAAAAATAAACTTTACATGGATAAAGAATGTTATGACATCCAAACCTTTTCCATGCATACACAATCTTATTAGTTCCTTGCAATAATGTAATTAAAAATCTTCTCCTTACCCCAAAAGATGCCTTAAATGCATCAACAGGCACATATTTTTATTTCATCAAAAAAAATTCACTCTCTAAATTTGTACAATACACATCTTTTTATGTCTATATTTTTTTCAAGATAATAAACAAAATAGTTAAGTTTCTTGTTATCATGGAGCTCACATTATAGCTTACAGCCTGGGGAACAGAAGAAAAAGAAATATAAGAACATTATAAGAAGGTATCTAGAAAGAAACAAATGAAAGATTTATAACACTACATGGAGATAAAGCAGAGATAAAAATAACCAAATTCTTGGGACAGTAGATGCTATGGGGAAAACAAAACAGGATAAGACAGCCAGCAGGGTATGGAGGGGGAAGAAATGAGTGAAGTATGTGAGGATAATATTCAGTGTGTCTATGAGATAGCCAACCAGATGAAAAGGAGGAGAAGAGAATGAGATTATTTTCTTAAAAGCCCTATGAGTTCACTCTTTCGGTCATAATTTTTTCACGTCATGGTCACTGGTTTAAAATTAAGCTAGTCATCTTAGTCACATTTTTAACTGTATTTCTCCCTTCCATAGAAAGCAAGTTCTAATCCAACCAAGGACGGAAATATGGTAGGTATGTTTAATCAGCAGAGAGAGGGCCTACAGACTTGAAAGTATTTGTAATGAAATGAACCTATACAGAAAAAAAAAGAAGAAATGGAGATATAGAAGGGGTGAGAGTTGGTGAGAAGATGGCAAAATCAATCAAGTGTAGTTGATTCAGCCACGTTCACAAGCTACTGGAGTCAGAGACAGTAAACTACAAACAAAAAACATCGGGTTACTTAATATTTGATTTAGATAGAGTACAATTACCGGTTGTAGCACAGCCTTCGATATTAAATTGGAAGGGAGAAGCTCGCATGGGATGGCAGCAAGTTTATTACAGTAGAAACTGTCAGGGAGGGAGATTCTGGGACACTGGTGGCAAACCTATGGCATGTGTGTCATTCTGTGCTGTTTGTATTACTGAACACACTGCAAGGTTGACCATTGCTGGACTAGAGTATTGGATGTATTATCTAGAATAATGAGACAATTTTGAATAGAGTTGGACAGAGAAATTAAAATTTTCACAAAATGAGGTGGACTAATGGTTAGGTTTATGGATTGAACATGAATGGAAATCATCCTATGTTAACTATTGGACTGGGCTTCAAGCAGTAGTCTGGAGGGTTAAGTGTACAGGTTTGGGTCTGAGTCAGAAACTAGAGGCTCCATTCAATTCTTGGCAGTAACCTGCAAGCAAAGACCTCATCATCCTTAGCATTTCCAAGGCCTACTTGGCATGAAAGTGAAACCAAATTGCTAAATCATCTGGGTCCATACAACTTTTTGTGACAATTTTTCACATGTCCCTGGAAATACCTATACATGTTTTAACATAAATATGTGAACATGTTCTCAAACAAGGGCACATGGACAAAGTGAGAATGTCTTCCACATTACACCTTAGCCCTCCTGTGGGCTTCACTGAAAAGTACTTCTTGATTGCATTTTATTAGAAGGAACTGATCTGAAATCTAATTGGCACTTTTTCTTTTTTTTAGTACTGTGGTTTTTACCCAGTGCCTTCACAATTTGCTACATTTCCAATCTAATTTTTCACTCTTACTTTTCATTTTAGTAAAAGGTCTCACTACGTGAGTGTTTCTTTGTGTGTGATGACATTACTGTCTACCTTAGAGGAACAATTTGGTGTCTGAAGCACACATATAGTGAAAAATCAATAGTTAGGATGCCTTCTTTTCCACCTTGGTCTCAGTTTTCCTGCTAAGGATACCTTGAGCATTCTCCTCCACAGTAGAAACCACGCTTTGAACTGAATTTGTATATCTGGACAGTGGGTGTCCTAGGAAAGAAAGGAGGACAGAATTCTCAAATTCTAGAAGATGCAGCCTTCTTGCCCCAATTCCTATCATGTAAGAAATATTTCCTCAGGGACCAAAGGGCATCCTTGTGAGACAGTTACAGGAGAGTATGGGAGGGCAAACTCCTCACTGGCATTAATTTTTGCTCCATTTGAAATGTTAGGGTTTCTTTCGGTAAAATTCCTCATGGTTCAGTTTGTTCTTTCAGGAGTTACAGGTAATCATTTTGGAGGTGGGTTTATGGTAGCCTTGCTATACAGAAAGTTCAGCCCCAGTCTTGTACTTTTTTGTCCTGGCACCTCGACTTAATTCACTATGTGCCTGATGAGGCTTCCCACTTCAGCAAATTAGAACTCAAAACCATGAGAGCTCTGAAATCCACTCTACTCACAGCAATAGCAACCTAGTTGCTATTTGGACAGATCTTGCCCCAAACACATCTTTGTTTTCAGGAAAAACTGCAGACTCTGTGCCTAACTTAAATTAGTGTTAACCTATGTGTGAACACATTTGCAGGGAGCAAAGATTCAGAGTTCATCAAAGATTCCCATGCAGATCTTTGGAAATCTTGCGCTGTCAAGCTCTTACATGTCTAGAACTTTATCTGCCTATTCTAATTATCTCAGAGCAACTATTTCCAATTTCTGCCTTCTAGGGTCAGTGAGACTCTGCTACTCAGACCAGTCCCCTACCACACACACATGCACACACCCCAATCTGATCCTTTGCTGTCAAAGTTTCCCATGATGTTTCCTTCCAAGTATTAACCAGGCCCAATCCTGCTTAGCTTCTGAAATCAGACAAGATTGGGCACACTCAGAGTGGTATGAATGTAGACAGTTTCGCATAAAGTTTTCTTCCTCTTTCAGCCACCAGATCTGGAATATCTGTTTCCCAATATATATAATTATCATTTTATATATTTTATCCAATTCTTTTATATTTTTTATTTTAAAAAGAAAAAAGCACAGAAAAATTAAAAAGTAATCAAGCAAACAAACAAGAAAAACAAAACAAAAAAGCCAAACAATGACAACAACAGCAACAACAACAAAATAGTGATACAGGATTTCAAAGTAAGGTGATAGGAATGGTTGTTATTTTACATATTGGTATCTTCAAAATAGTTGCCCATGTTATCAGATGCCATACAAAATTGATCAAACAATATGATTTCACTTTGAGCCGTTTCTTTCCCTTTCACTATATCTATTGTAACTTTGGATCTTATTTACGTTTGGTTTCTTACACTAGCAAGACAATATGGTGTTTACACATATGAGTCTGATTTATTTCACTTATAAGTATGGTCTCAAGTTACATACATTTACCTAAAAAAGCCTCTAGTTTATCCTTCTTTATAGCTGAGTAGTGCTCCATTGTATAAAAATACCACATTTTTTTATCCATTCCTCAGTTGATGGCCATTTGGGTTGTTTCCGAGATCTGGCTATTACAAATTGTGCAGCTATAAATATGGGTGTGCATATATTACTGTGGTATGATGTTTTAAATTCTTCTGGGAAAACACCCAGAAGGGGAATAGCTGGGTTGAATGGAACCTCTAATCCTACTTTTTTGAGGGTTTTCCATACTGATTTCCACAGTGGTTTTAGCAGTCTACACTCCCACTGAAAGTGGAGAAAGGTTCCTTTCTCCCCACAACCCCTCCAGCATTTGCTATTCATTGAATTCTTGATGTTAGTTGTTCTTTCTGGAATGAGACAGAATCTCAGCATTGTCTTAATTTGCATTTCTTGAATGACCAGTGATGTTGAACATTTTTTCATATATTTATTTGTCATTTGTATTTCTTCATCTGAGAAGTGTGTGTTCATCTCAGATACACATTTTTTTTTATTTTAACGAGAACAAAACAAAACAAAACAGAACAGAGTCAAACACAACAACGCATTTCAGAACAGAACACTGCAGGCAATACAGGTCTTCAAAACATAATGATAGGAGGTTAACAATGGCTATCCTAGTGCCTCTTGTTTTCTTCGAAATGGTTATTCATACATTCACACACAATAAACTCAAGCAAAACAAAATAATATAAAACCAGATAAAACAAAAGAGTGAAAGTATTACAGGCCTTCAAATCAGACAATAAGAAATCAATAATATCTACCTTGATGTCCTTTGTTTTCTTCAAAAAAGCTGTTCATGTTTTCTCACATATTGCAATCAAATAGTAGAAAACAGACTTAAATCAATCAAATGCGCATTTTTGATTGAGCTTTTGAATTGGGGGAATCTGATTTTTTTCAGTTCTTTACAGATAGAAGTCCTTTGTCTGAGGAAAATTACCTATAATTTTTTTCCCACTCTCTGTGCTGTCTTTCTACTCTGCTGGAGATTTCTTTTGACTTGCAAAAACTTTTCAATAAGACTAGATCACATTTGTTGATTCTAGGAATTATTTCCCATACAGTTTGATTTTTGTTCATGAACTCTTTGCCTACCCCTATGTCATCAAGATTTCTACCTACTTTGTCTTTGAGCAGATTTAGTGTTTCTGTTTCAATATTTAGATCTTTGATCAATTTTGGCTTTAGTGCATGGTGACAGGTATGGGTCTACTTTAAGTCTTTGGCATGTGGAAAGCTAATTTTTTCAGCACCTGTTATTAAAGAAGCTATCTTTCTTCCAGTGAACTTGTTTGACCTCTTTGTCAAAGATAAAGTGACTGAGTATGTTTGTAGTTGTGTCTCTATCTTCTATTCTGTTCCATTAATCCTCAGGTCTGTTTATTTGCCAATACCATGCTGATTTCATTATAGCAGCCTTGTAGTATAATTTCAGGTCAAGGCTTGTGATGTCTCCTGCCTTGTATTTGTTGTACAGGATTGCCTTTGCTATTCTAGGTCTTTTCTGGTTCCAGATGAATTTTCTGGTTCCAGATGAAATGCTCAGGAATGTTTTCTTCTAGATTCGTGAGGTATACTAATGGTATTTTGATTGGAATTGTATTAAATCTGTTTAATAGTTTTGGGAGTGTGACAATTTTCATAATGTTGGTTTTTTTCTATCCATGAGCAAGGGATATCTTTTCATTTTTTGAATTTCTCTTTGATTTCTTTTTTCAGAGTACTGTACTTTTCAATGCATAAATCTTTAACTTCCTTTGTAGATTGATTCCTAAGTATTTCATTTTTTTGTATGTTATTGTGAAGAGTATGGATTCACTAATTTCTCTCTCAGTGAATTTGTTATTTGTGTACAGGAATGCTACTGAATGTTGAATGTTGCTTTTGTACCCAGCTATACTACTTAATTTGCTGATTAAATCTAGAAGTCTGTTGGTGGAGTTTTTGGAATCTTCTCTGTAGAGTATCATGTGATCTGCAAATAATGATAATTTAAGTTCTTCCTTTTCTATTTATTCTTTTTTTTCTAGCTCTTGTCTAATTGCTCTGGCTAATGTTTCCAGAACTATATAATAGCAGTGGTGATAGTGAATATCCTTTTCTTGTTCCTGATTTTAGAATGAAAGCTTTCAGATATTGTCTGTTTAGTATGATGCTGGCTGTTGGTTCGTCTTAAACTGCTTTTACCAGATTGAGGTAAAGACCATCTATTACGATTTTCTCTAGGGTTTTATCATAAATGAGTATTGGATTTTATCAAAAGCTTTTTCTGCATCTATCGAGATGCTCATGTGATGTTTGTCTTTGGCTCTATTAATGTAGTAATGTGTGTCTTACATTTATTGATTTGCATATGTTCAACCATCCCAGCATTCCTGGCATGAATCCTATTCAGTCATGTTGTGCAATCTTGATGATTTGCTGTATTCTGTCTGCTGGTATTTTATTGAGGATTTTTGCATCTATGTTCATTAGAGCGATTGGCCTATAGTTCTCATTTTTGGTTAGGTCTTTCTCTGATTTTGGTATCAGGGTAATACTTCCCTCCACAATGAGTTAGGGAGAATTGCTTCCCTTTGAAATTCAGTAAGGAATTTGAGGACTACCAGTGTTAAATCTTCTCTAAATTTCTTATAGAATTACAGATGTGACTCCATTAGGACCTGAGATTTTTGTTGTAGGTAAGTTTTTAATTTTGTTTTTAATTTCATTAACAGATATTTGGTTATTCCAAATTTTTATATCTTCTTGATCCAGTTTTGGTAATTCATATGTTTCCAGGAATCTGTCCATTTCTTCTGACTTTTCTACCCTATGAGAGTATAAATCTTCAAAACAGGAATTGATGTTCTTCTGAATTTCCACAAGATCTGCAATGATTTCACCCTTTTCATTTCTTATTGTGGGGATTTGAGTTTTTTCTTCCCTCTTTTTGATAAAGTTTGCTAGGGATTTATCAATTTATTTATTCTTTCAAAGAACCAACTTATCAATTCAGTAATTCTTTGTATTGTTTCCTTAGTTTCAATTGAATTAATTTCTGTGCTAATCTTCATAATTTCCTCCCTTCTTTAGGTTTTGGGCCTGACATGCTCTTCTTTTTGTAGAAGTTTAAGGTGTAGCATTAGGTTGTTTATTTGTGTTCATCTCATTTTTCTGATGTGAGAATTCACAGCTATAAATTTCCCTCTGAGAACTGTTTTCATTATGTCCTACAGATTTTGCTAAATTGTATTTGCATTTTCATTCAATTGTAGATATTGTATAATTTCTTCTGTGACTCATTGGTTTCCATGTATTTATGTAATTTTGGGGGTTTTTTCCCATTAATTTTAAATTTCATTGCACTATAGTCATATAATATGCATAGGATAATTTCAATTCCTTTGCATTTATTTAAGCCTGTTCTGTGAGCTAGTATATGGTTTATTTTAGAGAATGACCACATGCAACTGAGAAGAATGTGTATTCTGATGTTATTGGTTGGAATACTCTGTACACATCTACTAATTCCATTTGTTCACAAGTTCGGTTCATTTGTTATTTCTTTGTTGAATTTTTGTCTAGTTAATCTATCTCTTTTTGACAATGGAGTGTTGAGATCTCTTGCTGTAATTGTGTTATTGTTTATTTGACTTTTCATGCCCATTAATATTTGTCTGATATAGTTGGGTGCTCCTGTATTTGGTGCATAGATATTTATGATTGTTGTCTCTTCCTCTTGAAGTTTCCCCCTAACAAGTATGTAGTGACTCTCTTTATCTCTTTTGATAATTATTGGTTTGAAGTTCACATTATCTGCAAATAGAGTAGTTCACAATATCTGCTTTTCTCTGAGGTCTTGTCACATGGAGTATTGTTTTCCATCCTTTGACTTTCAGTCTATGGATTTCCTTTTGAGTTAAATGTGTTTCTTGTATACAGCATATTGTTGGGTTTTGTTTTTTAATCCACTCTGCCAGTCTGTTTCTTTTGATTGGCTAATTGAGACCGTTTGCATTGATGTTTATAACTGGTATATTGACTTATTTTTCTCATGTTATCTCCCTGCTGTTGATTCTCTTTTTTTTTTTTTTTTTTTTTTTTTTTTTTTTTTTTTTTTTTTTTTTTTTTTTTTTTTTTTTTTTTTTTTTTTTTTTTTTTTTTCTGTTTAAACACTTGCCCTGCTTGGTGGTTCTTTCTGTTGCTGTTCTTGGATTTGTGGTCTTTATCTCTTTCTAAAGTATCTTTCAGTACTCCTTGTAGTGTAACTTTGGTGGTCATGAATTTCTTCAGTCATTCTTTCTCATGGAAGCATCTTATTTCTCCATCAATTTTGAAAGATAGTTTTGCAGGGTACAGCAATCTGGGTTGGAAGCTGTTTTCTTTCAGGATGTGATATACTTCACTCCAAGTTCTTTTTGACTTGATGACTTATGTTGAGAAATCTGCCTTGACCCTGATGGGCTTTCCTTGATAGGTGATCGGTTTCTTTTCTCTGACAGTTTTTAGTATTTCATTATTGTGCTGGATTTCTGGGATCTTAATTATTATATGTCTGGGTGTAGATTTATTTTGGTTGTGGTAATTGGAGCTCTATATGCCTCATATACTTATCTGTATGTGAGAGTCTTTTCCCTTGGTTGGAAATTCTTCTGCTATTATTTCTGCAAATAGCCTTTTTATGTCATTTTTGTTGATTCCTGCTTTGTCATTAACACCTATCAGTCTTACATTTTTTTTTGCATCATCTTGCAGTTGTTGAATTGTTGTTTCATGGTTCCTTATTTATTTTTAAGGGATCTTTTCTTTTAGATCATTAACTTCCATCCTGTCTTCAAGATCTGAGAGTCTCTCTTCAGTATCATTCAAGTCTTTTGCCAGCTGTCAGTGGAATTTTTAATTTCCTGAATATCTCTTTGAATCTGTTTCATGCATTCTAATGTTCTATTGTTCATTCAAGGTTTCCATCATTTATATTTATATTCCTCTATTTTTTAACTATGTCCTCTTTAGGTATGCTTAACATTTCTTTCATAATGTTTGTCATTTCTTTGTTTACTTGAGAGATTATTTTTGATCTAATTTCCTCTATAGCTTCATGGAGTTGTTTTTTTACTTCAGTTGCTATCCTTTCAGTATCCTTCCAGTATCTTCCATGTCAATGTCTCCTGGGCTTGTTTTTGGTGGGTTGGAGATCTGAGACTTCATTTTGTTCTTTTGTTTTGTCATTTTCCTAGGCTCCTCCAGATGAGCTGGTTATGTCCAAGGTGCTTCCCATGATGAATGACTTTCCTCTTGTGTAAAGGCATGGGCCAGGCATCTGAGTTCCTATGAGCTGAGGTTCCCAGGGTAACAGAAAAATGATGAATGGAACTTCTGCCCTCCCTCGGCTCACCAGGGCTCCTCCCTGATGGTACAGAGTCTCTGAGCAGGTCTCTACCAGACCATACTTCTCCCTGGGGTGTTCTATGTATTGGATCTGGATGCTCAACTGGGATGGAGCAACTCAACTTCTCCAAGTCCTATGAGGTTTGTCAGGGTGCTCCCCCAATGGATGGTACCAGGGTACTGCACTGTGTTGTGTGGAGCTCAGAACCTCCAGGACTCATGTGACTGGCTAGGGCACACCCCCAAAGTACGGCACTGGGGTCTCACCCTGGCCTGAGCAGGACTCAACTCCTCCAAGACCTGTGCAGCTAGCCAGGGCATGCCCCTGGTGGATGGCTCTGGGAATTTGGGTTGGGCTGAGCAGGGCTCAGTACCTTTGCACTAGGATGCTGGACTGGGCAGAGCTTGGATCCTCTGGTACCCATGTAGCTTTGCCGGTGCACTCTGCCAAAGTATGACACCAGGTCCTTGCAGTTCTTGTATTTTTTTATAGCAGATGGTAAATTTAGATCCTCTTACTTCATCATGGTAGGAAACAGAAACCACCTCTAAAAAAGGAACAACTGAAATGGGGGAAAGGAGAAAAAAAACAACTGAAAATAATATATATATATCTATATATCTATATTTATATATATGCACATATATATGATAGATAAGATACTTATACTACTAATCTTGTTATAGGCAACTGAGTTTATAGAAATATTATTGACAGTTAGATAGGACTAGGCCCTCAAAAGAGCCAGTGCAGGAGATCAGATATCTTGTAACTGTGGGGGAGACAGACACCTCCCACTATGGGCCAGACTTCAAGACAAAATATAAAACAAATGTACCTACATACTTCCTAAGGATAAATATGAGGAACTGATATTCTACATAGGTATCTACTACCCTAAGGAAGAGAAGGAGCCATTAACCCAACCCCCTACAGGAAGATCCCCTGTGCTGTATTCACGCCTGCTTACTACATGAATTGCTTCTCCATTTGTCCCCAATTTAATCAATTTTACCTGAGCAATTTTACTGATGATCTTATTGGTTGACCATAGTTCTGTCCCACTTTATGCCCACCTTACATGTTCCCATTTTCTTCACCTTGGTGCCACCTTTCCTTTTGCTCCATAAAAGTTCCTAGAAAAGACAGAGTCTTTGGCAATCCACTCAGACACCTTCTGTCTCTCTCTTGGACTGAAGCTTCCTTTCTCGCAGTGAATGTATTTTGCTCTTAATCTCTATTGTTCCTAAAATTCATTCTTTGATTTTAGAGAACATTAACTTGTACCAGACATCTATTAAGTTGGGAGTTTTCCCTATGTCAATGTTTATTAGTTCATCAAAATGAATGATATCTGCTTATATTGTTTGATCAATTTTTCATGCCTATATCTTGTAATCTGAGCAACTACTTTGAAGATAGCAATACACAATTTATTAACCATTGTTAGTCTCCTATTATCTTGTTTTGAAATTCTGTATCATTGTTTTTATTTTTGCTTTAAACACACAAACACACACACACACACACCAGAACATCCAGAAAAAAATTTCTGTTTCAGGACTTTTACCATGCCTAAAAATTGATCATAATATATAGATGCATTACAGCTCAAACACTACTAAGTTATCAAGATGTGAATTCAGATCTCTGCTTCATTTTGTGTGTTGTTAAACTTGTTGTACATAGTGATTCCAGCCCAAATACTGACCTTATCTTCATAAGTTATCTACATGGCAGTTGACAATCAGAAAATATTTTTTTTGACAGCAAATCACTTGCTAATTTTTAAGTCTCAACTTCTGTAAACAATGACATTCTTTGGCCACTGGAATGAATTATGGTAAATGTAACTTTTTTTTTAACAGATTACTATTGACATATTGATAATCAACTGATTTGTTCATATCTTTTAGAATATCACCCTATCCTATAGTCACACATGTCTGGTATTTTTAGGTTACCAGTAAACACTTCAGATGCAAAATTAGAAAAATACCTTCTAGACTTTAGTAGTTTTATCCTCTTGTAATTGTTGCCATATCTCTCTTATTTCTCCTAAGCATCATATTCCAGAATTTCAAGAACTTCTTACATGATTTCTTGTATAGCTAAAACATCAGAAACCAGGAGCATATTTATTGCATAGAAGAGGCAAGTTTATATGAAATTACAAAATTAATAATATACTGTGGATCCCAAGATAAAATTCTGTGCCTTTGAAAATTTTCTTAGCCCTTTCATGCCTTTCTTTGGAAATTTTATCATAAGCTTCACTATTTTGTACCTTTGAATGCATCCTGATTTTAATCTAAAAATTTTCCTGGGATAATTTCTTAAACCCTGTTAAAGTACAAATGGAATCTTTGAGATTTTATATTGCAGTTTTAGAAAATAAAACACAAATATGACAATATATAAAAATATTTGCATATTCTGCCATAGGTATTTTCTAACATCACCAAATTTAAAAGTGAAAAACAGTTCTGATTCCATTCTTTGCCATAAGTATCATATATATAGAAAATAGATTTTTTTCAAGCACTGTATTTAGCAGAAAAAATTCTCAGTTCATGAAATTTATTAGATTTTAGAGAGTTTATATACTATTCTCTATCCAAATGTAACATTTAAAGGAGTTTGGTCCAGGTACTATCTCCCCTTGAGAATCTTTGTTTTCCTCCTATTACCCTGTTTCCTAAAAGACAAACAATAGTTTTCTATTTCTCTCAAGTCAGAGGATCATGATGAGATGTTTCTGATATTTTTATGCAGTGTTGTTTGTTGTCTAATTATACACAAAACATATATGACAGATTGCTTTCTTGGCTTGAGTCCATGATATCTTTTTCTATGTGTTATTATAGTTCCTCCCATTAAGTGTTAAAGTAGTTTTTCCCACTTCTTGTCTTTAATTCAGTCATGGCTTCTATATTTAGGAAAAGGAGTGGGAAAGAAAGTTGGCATTCTGCGCTTAAGAAAAACTTGAAGAGTTCTCCCATCTACTTTCAAGTCTCCATCATCCAATGAGTGAAATTTATCTCAGGCATCTGTTGACCTTAAATTGCACTTTAGCTAACGTGCTGGTATTTGCATTTCTGGAAATTGTTTCTCACCATTTCCACTGGAGCTCTTCAATCATGCTGGTGTTTCATGAGATCCAAAGAACACAGAATGGTAAACTTGTCAGAGACACAGCTCAGAATCTTGAATTTGAGTATCTCAGCATACTAGATTCAGCCACCTACCACTTTGAAAATCCAATCAGACAGACCAGTGGTGGTAAATTATGGGAAGGAAACTATTCAGTATGGCCATACTGGGAAGGAACAGGGACACAAGTGTCCTATGCTTTGTCTCCAGAGCATATGAACTTCGGGAATATACAGAGGATGAAAACAGGGAAGGAGTTCACATAGTCAAACAGCCTTGGTCAAATCCCAGTCTGATTAATTATTGTTGCTTTTATAGTTCTGTAAAATCCTACTAATTCTTGGGAAATTCTTATTGCTTGAGGAGAAAATTTGGTTTCCATCATGATGTGATTTGCCTAATGTAATGCTCAGTGTTCTTGGAACTCGAGAGAAGGTGAGGACTAATGATTCACAGAAAGAAAAGACCAGAGAACCAAAAGGGGTTAGTCATTACAATAACTGGAGTAATGGACAGTTTGAAGAAGTTCCTGGTATAGGAGAAATGCAGCAGAGCCAAAAGAACAAATGACGTGTATGTGACACTCTGAAATTCTTGTACAAGTCTTCCTACAGAAGGGCTCATACAGTATGTAACCACTAAAATTCATTTATTTGAATTATGCCAATCTTGTACTATATTTTTTAAATTCCTGCAAATCATACCATTCTCATAGTGTTTCTTAGATTGGCAAAATGTTCTCTTATTTTGTTTTTGCCCAGCTCAATAGCAACTGTCTCTTCTGACCCTCAAGCTGACTTTATGTTTGCCTTGTTTCCCTGAGACCAACAACAGGTCCATGATGAGTTTAAAACAGAGATAACTTAGTTTAGTCCAGAAAATAACAAATATCCAACTGATTGATTTCTATTACTGTTGGTTAAAGCTTTTGTATTTTCCAGTTTGACAAACTGTCCAATTCCTACAAAAAGTGGCATTAGAAAGAAATTATGAATTATTAGAAATAAAATTATCCTTGTTTCATAATGATATAACATGGATAGAATAGAATGGTGAACGATATCACTGGTTTCATTATTGTTTTATGACAGAACAACATTTAAGTAATGAGCTTTCCCATTGAAAGTTAGTAAATATCTCCTGTATAAGTTTTAAAGTTGACTATCATACTCTTTAAGTTTTTTAAATTGGCATTTAGTAAGTAGAACAGAGAAGGTAACTGAAAAATTTTGTCCCAACCTCTAGTTATTCTACTGTATCAAGCATTGAGTTAAATCACAATACTCGAAGCCACTGTTTCTAAAGAGGAATTTAATGGATAAAAAAAAAGGGAAGCATCCAAGTGTTGGAAAAGCACCATCTTTGATGCCAAGCTTGAGGTGACTGTCCTTCATCTTGTTCCTTGGGCTGTAAGAGTTTTTAGAGAATTCAAGACAAATGAAAACAGATGTGCTTATCCAGATAGAAGTAGGCAGAGATGTCAATGTCTAAGGCAACAGTCAATATTTAGAGGAAAATGCTCTGTAGAAGAGAAAGATTGCCTACATCTTCTGTCCCAAACTCCTTCTCTTCTATCTCCTTGGCAAGTAAAAGAGGCAGTTCCTATTCTCCCAACATGGCAATAGAGAAGATAAGGCTCTTGGAAACACCAGGAGAAGTTTTCACTCCTCCATCTGCAAAACACAGGGAGCTGCAGGGGAGAATGATTGCACTGAGATTTCTTACAACTGGCTTCACCGCAGAGCTTCTTCTCAGCCTTTACGAGAGAATCTCTGTTCACAAATGAGATTTTGTATTAAAAATATTCAAGTAGGAATTATGTATTAGCAAGCAGTGGTAATTTATTTTATTATGTAGTCAAGTTGCTGTTATAATACATCAGCAGAAATCTTGGCAGTGAACATTATTCTCCATTTGGTAGAAAATGTAAAAATTACTTCCAGGTTCTTCTGAGTGATTACTCTGAATCACACTTAGCTTTTATTTTGCCATGTGACTAACGTTTCTCGAGCACATGCATCTAGAAGGTGCTCATTTATCACCCTTCTAGCCTGTGTGTTTTCCCAAGAACGGGAAGTAATTTGACCACATTACTGTGGAATAATGATGTGTCAGGTTTTCTCATTAAAATGATCCATTTGTTATCTTTATGAGTATGATCAATCATTACGTTTTTAATCCAATTTAAAAAAGATTTGTTAAATAATTTTACCTCTCTAAAACTTTAAAAAATTAAATATTTTACAGAGGAAATATTTCACAGTAATCTTAGTTAAAGATTCTTTTCCAATATTTATTTTAAATGAATATTTGCCAAAGGAATGAAAGAAAATGTTTATACCATATTGTCACATACATGATTTTTCTTTGGCACAAATCACTTTTTTTTTCACTTTTCATATTCACACAAATGTGTGTAGTAATATTACTGTTAACCTTTAGTAAAAAGACAGTAAGTACTATAAAACCTGCTGCTTTTAAATGGAATAGTTCATATAATGCTGAATGGCACCCCATGAGGTAGATACCATTATTTATTTATTTATTTATGAGAAAAAAAGACACAGAAAAGAAAAATAAAAAGCAAAAGAGACAAATGCCAGCAACAAACCCAAAGCAATAACAGTATAGGTTTTCAAAACAAAATGATAGGAATTTAAAAATGGTTGTAATATTGCATGTTGTTGCCTTCAAAAGGGTTGCTTGGATTACCAGATAGAGACATGCAAAATTGATTTAATCATATGAGTATTAACTGTTCTTTTCCAAGAATTAATGCAATTAGTAGTATCTTAGATATCTTGGGTATATATGTACATATTTATGTCTTTTTCCTTCCTTCTTTCCTTCTTTCCCCTATCCCAGTTACTTTTCCTCTTTGAGCAGTGTCTTACATTTACACAATATTCATTGTACATTTTGGATTGTATTTGCTATTATTTTCTATATTTATCTTGTGGGAACTAAGCACAGGGAATGTAAGCACTATTCCTCAACTTTTCAAAGCTTGTTGGTATTCAAAACAGGATGTAATTCATGTGTTTTTTGTTTCTCCAGAACCTATGTGTTTGAGTACAATTGGCAAGAATATTAAACCTAACTTTGAAGCATAAAAGAACTACAGAAAATTCCAGAATCCACAGCTAGATTCAGAAGTCAGCAAAAGCAAAGAAAGCAACTGAAGTTACATAAGCAAATTTAAATTGATACTAATTTTTTTGGCCAAAAGCCACTTTCAAAGACCAAGATAGTGCATTTAAAATATTATAAGTTACTTTAAAGTATTTGGTAGTGTTTAATAATATGATCTCTGCCTATAATCATATGAAATGATTTCCCCCTACTATTGGATTAAAAGGTTCTTCCTTTTGCCATGGTAACATGATTAAACTCAGAAGCTATTTTTTAAAAAAAAGTCTTCCACAATTTTTCCATAGTAGAGATAGTTGACATATGAGATAAAAAAAACTTGGCAACTAAAGTGATAGAGAGTATATTGACTGATTTGCATGAAATAAATATGCAGACAGGATAAAAAAAGGTGAAGAAACCAGGGGTTAATTCTCAGACCCAATGCAATTTAATCACTTTAAAGAAATTATTTCAACTCTTATACTTTTAGGTTTTTATAACTTAGAAATAAAATAGCTGGTGATAGATTCTAAGCTTTCATTCACTTTAAATAATATACAATCTTTAAACTTATTAAAATTAGTTCTTTATATAAAAGGTTGTCACCCAGTCTGCTGAATCTGTAGAGGCATAGAGAAATGATTCTGCTGATATAATTAACGATAAATCTATATTAACTTGATCAACAGACTGAAATTCCTGAATAAAAATTGACTTAGGAAGTAAATGGTCCCAAAGTAACATTCATTCATTTGTAATAAGTATTTCCATTTGCTAGAAATTCAGTTAATTGTGATGTTATTCTTCAAGGAAATCTATATATAAGGTTGTTTTCCAGTGAAGACTAAAATATCACAATCCAGATAGCAACACCATATCATTTTTTGAGTTATTTTTATTTCTTTATCCTCTTCATTATGTGAATTCCATAGCTTTCGTGTTCACCAAATGCTGATTTAAATGAGGAAGCCCTTTCAGCACGGTGTAGGCATCTCAAAGTCAGAAAATCTGGACTTCTACTCTGAGCTATCATGACCCTTTTTAAATTCTGAGCTTTAAACTGAAATTCTTTGTTCTAAATGGGGCTTGATACTTCATAAATCTAATCTAATGTAGATACAAGAAATACATGGTCTAATATACAAGGAATATTTCAAAAATCAGTTTTTGATTTATAAATTTGTTTTTCACTCATTCATTTGTTTGCTCTTCCTTCCAACAATCACAATCCAACACTAACAGAGTGCTGATGATTAAAAGATTCCACCCCAAAGAAGAACAACATAACTTCTGCTCATGGTGAACTCTCCATTGTGTTAGGAAGACAAATTGCAATTAGAATTTAAAATGCTAAAAGAGAAGTAGGTAAAATACCCAACATAAATAACAACAACAAAAAATATGCCTAATTTTATTTGTGGTGAAATGAGGTAGTTAAGGGAATATTTCTGGAAAAGTCAATTCTGAGTTGAAATTTAAGACAAAAAGTTTTCTCTGGAGAGAAGGGAGAAGGGGAAATGGAAAAGCAAGGACTGTAAAGAGGAGAATTCAGGAATTTGCTATCACTTTCCCATTGCTACTGTTTCCAGACTGATGAGAAGGGGCAGAGGATGGAAAAGTGAAGAGGTTTTGTCATGTGGATGGAGAAGCAACCTTGGTTTGGTGCTTGAGTGCTCTGATCTGACCTATGCTTTAGAAAGGTCTTTTGAAGGGATGTGGAACAAATACAACGGCTCATTTATATTTTTTATGTTTTATTCTTCTGTTGTTTTCAGTCATCCAATTCTTAATCAGCTACATTCTATTTATTACCTTTGGTGACTAAGTCAACTTTCTTCATTTGCCAACTTTAAGAAGTTCACATCTCAAATAAAAAAATAATTCATATAAGGCATTGCTAAGGATATTTGTTCATTATATCTAAAAGAAGATGCATCAACTTGGAAGATTTTACCTCTTATTAGTTTTTATAAACTGACCTTGGTGCAGAGATAACTAAATGCGAGAATTCATTCTGTTCTTCATAGAGTCCATTTAATGAGTAAAATAAGTGTAAGTAGAAGGACTCAGGATCTTGTTCTGGGGGAGCACTTGCCTAGATGCCAAAAGTGAATGAATGAATGAATGAATGAATGAACAAAACTGGACAGTTAAAGACAGCTTTACAGATGTGGTGCAATTGAAACACAAAGCTTTGGTACACACAAGTGCCTGAGAAGCCAGCAGCAATGCTAGGGAGAAAAACATTGCAGTACACTAAGCAGATGGCTAAGTGTCTGAGTCGGTGTGAACATAAGGATGAAGGGTAGATGCACCAAGAACTGGAAACATATTGGGCAAAAGTCTGTCATGTGCAGGTGTTTATATTTGGTATATTTTCCTGTCTGTAGTCAAAGAGTTTTGATTTGGACTCCTAGTCTTACTTCATGCATTCTTTAAAAAAAAAGAATTAAATTGTTGATAGTGTCTATTGCTTAGTAGTGAATGACTATGAGTCACAGTCTTTACTCAATCCCCACTGTAAGTAAGAAATAATCTGCTTTTTTCTGTGGATTCAGGGGGCTGAAAATAAACAAATGTCTACACTAAATATTGTTAATCTTCTCTTTAAACAAAAATTTATATATCTATACTAGTAAGCCAGCTTTTTTACAGTATTATAGGACAACATGCTAAATGCTGTTTGAAAACAGTTTTTTGTTTAAAATTCCAGAATTTAGACCAGTTTCAGAGTTTGACTAAGAAATATAAACAAGCAAGACAAAGAAGTAATTTGAGTCTTTTTGAGCATTTTGGTTACTAGGGAACACTTTCATTTTGCTTTTATCTTAGAACAACTTTATTGAACTACAATTCACATATTGTATAATTCAATGGTATAGTTCAGGGTTTTTAGTATATTCAAATATATTCATAAACACTACAACAGTCAATTTAAGAACATTTTCACTAAAAAGTAGCTCTTTATCCTTTACTTATCACTACCCTCTTTTGCAATCCCTAAGCATCAACTAATATATTTTGTTTCCATAAATTTCTGTGTTTGGTACTTTCATATGAATGAAATCACATAATATGTGGAATTTTGTCTCTTTTCAAGTTTCTTCCAAAATTATAACATATGCTCCTATCATATTCTTTTCATGCCCAAGTAATATTTCATGAAGTAAATATACCTTTTTTTTTTATCATTTTGTCTGTTTTCTGACATCTGAGTTCTTTCCATATTTTAGATTTTACAAATAATGTTACTGTAAATATTTACATACATATTTTTGTGTGGGTTTAGCCTTATTTGTTTATAATATTTCTCAAATGCAATATAAAAGCCAGGATATTAATGAGCTCTCCCTTCCTTTGCAAATTGGTAACTCTCTACTTTTAAGTATAACCATTTGTTCTTATAAAGATATCTCATTGGCTTATTGAAAACCTTCCTTCATTCAATATTATCCTTTCAGGACTTCTGGCATATTATAGTGCAGCTACACAATAATGTTTTGGATCATGGCAGACAATATACACAGCATGGTCCCATGGAACTTGTTGCCAACAGTCGGTGTATTTATTTTAGTTTGTGTTTGTACACTCTATGATGTTCACATGATAAAGTCACCTAACAATGTATTTCTCAAAATGTATCCCTGTCAGTAAGTGATGTGTGACTTTATTTTTATTTTTTTGGTACTGGGAATCAAACTCAGGACCTCACACTTGACAGGCAGGCAACGTGTCACTGAGAATCCCCGGTCCTGTGTAACTTTATTTTATAAATATTTATGTATCACGTACCATGTGACAGATAGTTACTATGGTCACTTCCTGTTGCTTGAACACAATACCCAACATCCACAATTTAAAAGAAAAGAGGTTTATTTTTGTTCATGTTTTCAATCTCTGTTCAACTGACTCCAATTCAGAAACAGCATGGTGGAAGGATCTGGCAGGAAAAAAAAGTTGTTTGTGTCATTTCAACCAGGAAATAGAGAACTAGTGGAGGGTCCTGGTAGGGACATATTCCCTTCCAGGTCATACCCTCAGTGACCCACCTTCATCCAGGCCCACTTTCTAACAGCACACTCAGCTGCAGAATTCATTAGTGGGTGAATCCCCTGGTAAGCAGAGTGCCCCCATGATCCAAGCATCTCCCAAACACATAAACCTTTGGGAGACACTTCAGATCCCAACCACAAAACAATGTATCCCTTAACAGTGTAAGTTAGAAAATTAATCCCTATGTTTATATATTAATTTGGATATTAACCCCTACGTTTAGATGTTATTTGGAGATGGAACCTTCGAGAATGAACCTGTAGAAACTGAAAGGCAAGGCTGAGACAGGAGGATCCTTGTGAGTTCGAGACCAGCCTGGGCTACAAAGTGAGCTCAAGGCCAGCCTGAACAGCATAGTGAGACCCTGTCTCAAAAAGACAAGGGCTGGGGATGTAACTCAGTGGCCTAAGTGCCTGCTTGGCGAGTGTGAGGTCATGAGTTCAATCCCCAGTGACGCAAAACCAAAAACAAAAAACTGAAAGGCTGCTCGTTCCATTATAGAAAATTAATTAAATGTGTTGGCTAAATTGAGTGTGTGAAAGGGTTTACCAAGCATTATTTTTTCAAACTTGTATACCAGTTGTCTTCAATCTTGTATCCCAGAGTAGTGATGAAGATTATAATTTTTATTCATATATTCAAGCACAATCACTGAAAGAGAAGCAAATTAATAAAACATAAAGTACTTAAAAATAAACTTTTCTAAAAATTTAAAAATAAGTTTGCCGCAGTTGCACACAACTGTAATCCCAGCTACTGGGGAGGCTGAGACAGGAAGATCAAATTTCAAGATTGGTTTGGGCAATTTAGCAAGACTTGGCTCAAAATACAAAATACAAAGAGCTAGGAATGCAGCTCAGTGATAAAGTGCCCTTAGGTGCAAATCCCAGTACAAAAAAAAATTTAATAGAGAAAATTATGTCATACCCACTATTATATTTGTTTTTCAGAAAAAACCATTGTTAGCATTTAGGTATTGTATTATCTGTTGTATTTCCTTTAAAATCTTTTAAATGTGAAAGCAATGGTTATATATTTAAGTGTATAAAAACAGATCAATTATTCCATGCAGAGTTTTTAATTACTTTTTATCCAGAAATAAATCTGCAAATTATCTGTAAGGAAACAATAGTTTGGTATGTGACTTAGATCCAATTTTTGCAAATATATAAATCTTTTTTGCTTTGTTTTGTTTTTTTCTGGTACCAGGAATCAAACTCAGGACCTTACACTTGCCAGGCAGGGGCTGTGCTGCTGATCTATATCCCCAGTTCTAAACATATAAATCTTTGATAAACCTTAATGCATTATTTTATGGAAATAGTACTTCGCATATGATTATATTCTTAGCTTAGATACTTAAAAAGCATTGAGGTAATATTTTATACAGTGACTTAAACATAGTGCCAAACTGCTTTCTAGAAATATGGTAATAGGGTGAAATTAACATGTTCAATAACAATGTATAAAATAGCCTGTCTCACAGAACTTTTGTTAATATCAAGCACTGAATTATCACAGTTTTGAATCTTTGCCAATTTCACAAAAGAAAAATTTAAGTTCTGTTTTAAATTTTAATTTCTTTTTAACTCATAATAGTGATCATTACCTTTATTGAGATGTTATCTTTCTGTCATACTAATACAATTTTTCTGTTATACTTACATATGTTCAGTGTCTTCTTTTCCCTTTATACATAGGTCCTATGTAAGCAGAAATCATGATATACAGGACTGTCTATATTTACAGTTCTAATGCAAGCCTAGAACAACACTAGGTGAAGGAAGGAAGAAAGGAAGGGAGGAAGGAAGGAAGGGAGGAAAAATTTGCATTCAATGATGCAAATTTTGTTTTTGACTTTGTATCTCATATTTGTTGACATATATTTAGAATTTAACTTTATGTATACTTCTATTTTGTGATGTTTAGAAAATTTTTATTGAAGTCTACCTATGTACATGCTAGTTCATTTTTTTAATTGAGATATTCTCATTGCTTTTATGTTATAGAAAACCCTTCTCAATTCAAAGATTAAGGAAGTTTTCACTCAAAAATTTTCCAGGCTTTTATGACTATATTTAGTAATCTTTTTAATTAATGATAATTAAAATTTTAGTGTACACATGTGTACCCGATCGATTTTTCATGTAATTATTCACTGTGGTAATACAGCTTATTGCAATAATTTATCTTTGGTCACTGATTAGTGATTAGACTACACTGAAGTGTATGCCTTTAAGATATTCAAAATGATTTCATGAAATGTTTTGGCTAAAAATTGTTGATTTTTGTGCTTTAATAATAAGTTTAAATTTTTTAAACTTAATAATAAATTTTATGAAAAAAATTTTTGAGACAGGGTCTTGCTGTGCAGTTCAGCTGGCCTTGAACTCACTATGTAGCCCAAGCTGGCCTCAAACATGCAACTGTCCTCCTACCTCAGCCTCCCAAATGCAGGGATTACAGGCATGTGCCACCACACCCAGTTTTGAAAATTTTGTGCTTTAATAATAAGTTTGATGAAAAATGTATAGAGAAAGTTACAAGATGAAATGTGAGGACCTTCTTGCATTAAAAAATATCACATTCTATGTAAAAATACTCTTCCCAATGCATGAAATAATGACTATCTATTCAATTTTTAACATTTGTGGAGTGCTACATAATCTATTCACACCCATGATTGGATATAAAATGAGGATACTAGAATGTATGCAGTCTCTTTTCAGTGTTCTTGTGTGCTCCACATTTTTGCTTTCTTGCACCCCTAAGAGTCACATTAATTCTGCTCTGCTAAGCTGTCTGTTACTGAGCAGGGAAAATTCAGCTAATATAAGTGTATCTTCCATTACAAAGTGAGATGGAAATTCACTTACAGTTTGGAGGTTTTCTCCAAACAACATTGCACATAAAACAGTGAGGTTCCATTAAGTCTGCATCTCTTTGCCTTGTGGAACTAGGAAACTCACTCCCCCATACTTCTTTTATTTATTAAATGCTTCAGGAAATATTTTCTATGAATAACATCAGGGGGTAAATGAGGCCCATGGGGTGAAAGTAAGCCTTCAACTCTTGTTCATTCGTAAAATGGCTCTCATTGAGGTTGCTCTGACTTGGTGCTTTCCTGGGTTGTTCAGCAGTAATTTCTCTATCTCTCACCCCTGCTATCCATCTCTGGTAACTCTCCCCTGGGGTACCCTGACAAAATTCCTGCAGAATCCTTATACATATGTAAGTACACACACACGCACGCACGCACGCACGCACACACACATACAAGAAGTTCTTTAGTGGAATTGTCTTAAAATAATTATCAATTTTTAGGGTTATTGGCAATATCATTAATTACTGTCATTTCTCAGCCCCAATTTTTCAATTTATTTCCACAAGTAGTCTTCTTCAGCATATTACACTTTAGGTTTCCCACATGTGAGACAGACAAAATCCACAATTCCTTCTCCAAGAGCCCCTCTCAATAGCCATGATGGGAGAGAAAAGTAGCCAGCTCTATTCCACGCTTAGCCATTGCAGTACCCATGATGCCTTAGCCATACTCCACAAATAAATCTGACACAGTTTATCCACCTTTCCTAGTATTTTCTATTTTATAATTTAATGAACAGCGGTTGGTATTGAAAGAGGTTTTGATCATCTCTTTTGCAAGCACCTGCTTAGGTTGCCTGACTTTGCACTTTGTAATATGAAGTAAGTCTCAAGTAAATCTGAAAACAATATATTTCTATCTTAAAAAATGCATTTACAATCCTAGGAAAATCAAGTTGTTCATGGAGTAAAACAAACTTTAACTGATTTTAAGTAGATATTTAACAATATTAACAAATGCCTACTACTTAGCTCATCATATATGGGAGCTGCCACTGTTCTCTTGCTTTTTCTTTCTGGAATAAAGAATTCATTCTGATACATTTAGCACTGTCACTTGGTACCGTGATCAAAATGTTTTGGAAAGTTATTGAAAAGATTCAATATTGATATTTGAATATTATTCTTATATGTAACTATTTGGATTATTTGAAGGATAATGCATGGTTTGCACTTAAAATGTTACAGGACTATGAGTTCCCATCTTTAATATCTGATATATTTAACATGATGCTTACACAAAGACACCACATGAACTAATGAAAGCATAATGCCAATAAAATCACAATTAAGTTATCTAATATTTGAAGGCGATAACCAACCAATGTTAATTTTCATATATATTGTTCCATACTTTCTTTTGATTTTATATTAACTTATGAGAAACAAAATACCTGGATCATAAATTTTCAGCTCTCTAAAGAAATGATTTTCATTTAGTATGTTACAGTAAGAATCACTTTGGTCTTAAATTTACCAATTTAATTGGCTTTTAAGAAACTATTTGTCCAATGTATCTCAAATTTTCTCATATTTAAACCCACATCTAAAGTTCTCATCCAGTTTAGTTCAAAGGAAGCATTTTTTTCTGTTGATTTTTATGCATGCTTTTTACTTCACTCCCACTGACAACTGTGTAACATACACATTACTTGTTTTGACTTATCTTTCAAGAAATTCAGAGTCAGGAGAAATTTCCAACTGTGCTAATTACAGCTATTACTCACTGTCTACAGAGGACTGGCTCCAGGATTCCTTCACAGATTCAAGAAACCCAAATCTCCTATATAAAATGATGCAGTATATGCAAGTAACATATTCATATCTTCCATGTACTACTTTAAATTAATTTCATAATACTTGAAATACCTAATGCAGTGTAAATTCTGGTGTCAAACTGTGTTACTGAGGTAATAATGCCTAGGAAAATAGCCTCTACATGTTCAGTAGAGAGGCAATTTTTAACAATAAATATTTTAGAGTGTTGGTCAGTTGAACTCACATATGTAGAAACTACATGTACAAAAGGTCAGTCTGTATTTCATCACTTTTGCCTAGAAATCACTTAATCTTGATTTTCTTTTATTACTATATTTTGTGACTATTAGGACTGTTGTTTTATTTATAAGTGTATAGAGCTCATTTTGTTACATATCACAAATATTTTGCTAAGTATGGAGAAATGTATGAATAAAATGTAGTGCTAGTCACTATGGAATCTTTTCCAAATATAAATTTATCATATTTAATGCATAGCTCTCATTAAATTACAGACTTTACAATAAACTTGACAGGAATATTTTTCTAAAAATTCTTATATTTATGTTCTGAATCTAATTGTGTAAAATCTTTCAAATTTTATTACTAGAAATTACTAGAAAAAGACAGGATATCAACCAGCATGAAATGTATCGATAATTATATTTTTCCTTTCTCGATACTCTTCTATCTTATATACTTGCCAGTTGCTTTTCTGTAAGTAAATGTGCAGTTTGTTATAGAAGATAGAAGTTTCCCAGGCATCATAATTTTCTGGGCATTATAAAAGACTTTAAATAGGTATCTAATGTAAAGCATATCTATTTACTGATCTCATCAGAATTAGAGAAATGAAATAGCTTCAAGTAATTTTGCTGATCAATCATCACAGTACTACTAAGGACATGGTATTTTAGGAAATGATGGTTAAATTCTTCACAATGTATGAGACTGAGAATGATGTTGCAAAAAACATTGTGAAAATCTAGAAATACAAATTGCATTAAATGTTTTCAAGCTAATGTGTTTGGGTGTTTTGAAGAATGGCTACTTTCATATATGCTTGTGTGTTGCAAAGGTCCCAGAGAACTTTTTAAAGCATATTTGAAAAATCGAAGGAATTGGATCTTCAGTCAGAAAGGACTTCAGTGTGCATTTTACACTGTCATCCTGATGATATACTCAAAAGGTGGAGCATGCAATGGACAAAAGAGCAGAAATAATTTTCAGACTCTAGTATTTTTAAACAGGTTCATCAGTGCTATGTAAAGAGTAAGAATGATTACCTGCAGCCCTACTATTATGTGTTTACAGTGTTCTTTTGCACCAGCACCCACTCTGAGTTTCTACTTACCATTCCTGTGACACAATAAAAGAAAGAAAAATAATTTAAAGTTTCAGGCAAATAATTCTTATTATAACTGCAAGAACTGTACATTTAAAATCTAGCAACTCTGAGGTTCCTAGAACACCTTATTTATTTTTTTTCCACTTATAAAAAATGTGAAGCCAGGCTAAGCAGTATACACCTACAGTCTCAGATTCTCAAAAAGATGAGGCAAGAGGATCACTTGAACCCAGGAGTTCAAGGCCAGAGACTTGGCAATGTAGAAAGACCCAATCTTAAAAAATAAAAGATGTGAAGTGAAAATGTGACCATAGATCTCAAAAAATCAAAGTGAAAATATAAATGGAACTACATTAAAAAAAAGAGTTATTATTTTTCAGATCATGAAAACACACAAAAGTTTCTATATTTTGGAGCACAGTAGTGAGTATTTGTATAAATATCGAGAGTTCAGTCTTTTCCTATTACATCAATTTATATTTATATGGAAGTTGCAAGTGTGTAGTTTCAAGCAGTTTATTATAAACAAACACGATAAACTGCATGGCTTCTAAACAACAGAAATTCATTCCTCACAGTTCTGGACTCTGAAAAGTCCAAGAGGAAGGCACCAGAAAATTCAGCATGTAGAGAGTACCCACTTTCTAGACCACAGCTGCTTTTATATTTCCCCCTATGTTCACAGGCTCTGGGAATTCCCCTGGACTTCTATTGTGAGGGCACTAATATTCATGTCCGTAGGTTGGGGCCTAATTAACATACTAATATTTTCAGAGATGAGACTCTAATGACACAAACATTCAGACCATAGCATTAGGGAAAACAGGCAATCTTTTTTTCCTAGTGAGAAAGCCCCCTTTATGTAAGATTTTACTTGCTGTCATTTCAGTTCCCTAAACACACTGTCGTCCAAAACTAATAAATAGAAAATTCCAGAAGTAAGTAATTTATAAGTTTTTTGTGTCACTGTGAGTGGTGTGATAGAATCTTTCACTATCCTGCTCTGCCCCATCTGGGATGTGAATAATTCCTTTTGTATCCATACTGTCTTCCTGTTAGTTACTTGGCAGCCCCTTCATTTTATCAGGTCAAGTGTCCCGTTATAACAGTGCCCATGTTCTAGTAACCATTATTTTGCCTAGTAATATCTACAAAATGAAAAAGTAGTGACTCCAAAAATTTGGATGTGCTAAAAAGAAGGCAAAAAGTGATTCTTAAGTGAAAATAATCTAAGTTCCCAATTTGATCAGTTTTATTGTACTCAATAAATGTGTCCCATTATTAAATATTAATAAAAGTTTAATGTTCAAGAAGATAGAGATTTGAGCTACTCTGGTTTAATCATTACACACATATACAATCTATCACACTGTTTCCTATAAATTTGAAAAATAAAAATAAAATGTTTTAAAAGATTTTTGAAACTACATTCACATAATGTTTATTCTAGAATAATTATTGTTTTATTAGTCATTAGAAAATCTGATTCACCTGCCTTACAAATAAAACTTTATCATAAGCATACACATATAGGAAAAAAATACATATATTATTCAGCACTATCCCAATTTCAGGCATTGATGGGAGGTGTTTGAATATATCCCATTCAGACAAGGAGGCACTGTTGCAAGAAAAAAACAGATTTACAGATGAGAAAAGAGGCTTTAGAGTCTAAGTAAATTGTCTAAGACCAATGACTGGCGGAACCTTTTTTTTTTTTAGCATGGTATATTTATTGAGAGAAAGAAAGCTTCTGTCTGAGAGAGAGACAGAAGGGGTCCTGAGTGGGTTGCCAAAGATTTTGGCTTTTTGAGAGACTTCTATGGAGTAAAACCATGAGATGAGATGAATCCAAGATGGGGAAAACCTGGGAACGTGCACGGCAAATGGGCATGAGGTGGGACAGAACTATGATTAACCAATCAGAGTAATCATTCAGGTAAAATTTACCAAATCAGGCATGCATAGGGAAGCGAGTCACATAGCAAGCAAGCATTCTTAAACCAAGCAAAATAAAACAGAATAAAGCCAATCAAAACAAACCAGTGTAAGTGACATAGGACTTCAAGACAAGACAATACGAAATCAACAATGGTTACCATAATACCTCTTGTTGTCTTCAAAATAACTGAGCATAACTTCAGACACAGTAAAAATCAAACAAAACAGGACAGAATAGAACCAGTAAAAACAAAACAATGAACACAATAATGGACTTCAAAACAAGGTGATACTAAATCCAAAATGGCTACCATAATATATCTTGTTATCTTTGAAATAGCTGCCCATATCATTGGTTATAACAAAACCAAACAAGACAAAACAGAATAAAACCCAACCCAACAAACAATAAAAATGGTATAGGACTTTGAAACAAGGTAATAGGGAATTAACAATGGCTACCACCTTCAGAAGGAAATCCCCCATAGATGCTATGTTGTGTATAGTTGTCCTCTGAATAAATGATCAAACTACTGGCTTAAGATCTGAAAAATCAGTGAAACACTAAATACTACAAGCATTAAATTGTATTTTACTTCAATAGCTATCACCACAGTCTGTGTTTCTCCAGATCAACTGGTTGTTTATGGTGGTGGCAGTGGGGCGAGGTGGTGCTTTTTGTCTCCCAGGCTGCATGCCACAAGGGGCTGGTATCTGGCTTTCCTCACAGTGGCCCACACATGGTGCGAACTCACAGGGAGGGCTTGCTTCTTGTTGAATTCTTGTTCTCTTTCCCCCACAATTGTGAGAATTGGCAGAACTTATTGTATTATGCTGTCTAATATTTATATGGCTAGCAATATAGATATAGGGTACACTGACTTTTTTAAGTCATGCAGGAACTGTTGTTGTGTTATATAAAAAGAGAAAGGATTTTCTGGGGTAAGAAATAGCAAACTCAATGCAGTAATTTCTGAGAGTCAATATATAAGATGCCAGAATGTGATTATAACAAGAGTTGAATACAAGGTGATAACTATTTGTTTCTATTGCAATCTGAGGTGTAAGCTGCAATCTGAGAAATAAACAATATCCAATGACAGCATATGGAAAACAAAAAAAAATATTTGATATAATTTGTTTAAGATCAGTGACTCTTTGATCTGGATAGTGAGTAAGTTCTAAAGGATCAAGGACTATTATTCACAAAATAAAGTACAATCTGTACTTTATGGAACTACAGAGTGAAGAAAGAAAAGGAGAGAAAAGGATAGCTTAACTAAAACTCTCTAATTCTATTTCTTTTCATTTCACTTCAACCTCAGATGTTGGCCTGTCTTTCATGAGCAAATTTTCTAAGACTTGCTATGTGTTTAGAATATGGTTGAAAAGTAAATTTAAAAATCTTTGTTTGGTTATTGGAGGAGGTATTGAAAATACGTTTGCTCAGTGACCTATGTATTGAATGTATTCTGTGCCCATAATGCATGTACCAAGTACAGATATTGTTGAAGTTTAAATAGAAAAGAAATGTATTTTGATAAGTGTGGACTGTATAAACACAAGGTATATACCCTGGGTAATCTTAGTTCTCAAGTTTTGAAATAGACACTAAGCCATCTCACCCAAAGCTATCACGTGAATTTTGTTTGAGAGTAGGTAGCCATACTTGGAGTGGGGGATAATTGTAGTTTAAAAAAGAAATCCTAAGATCGAAATTTCTTGGGAAACTTTACATTCTTCTTCTACATTGCCATGTACCATCACTGCATGTCATATCTTCCATTTGTTCCTGGCTACCCCATTGCCTTCTGGAAAATTTCAGTCCCTGTGGTCATACCACACTTTGTCACTACCCTCTGCTCCTCTTATGCTCTAAATTATATCTCTATGTGGCAACACCTCATCTTCTTGTAAAAAAACTAACCTTTGTCAAGAACTCAATTTTCTAAATTACTGCTAAGTTTTAAAGGGGCTCCTAAATCCTACTACTAGTAATTGGAAGAATATTTAAAATGTCACAGATTTCTTTACAAGAATTTTACAGATTAATTTTCTCTTATTCTGGATTTCCTGTACTTCATTTACAAACCCTCTGCATCTTTACCACCTCTCTTGTGTCTCTACTTAATAAACTATACCTATCTTAGCCTGTGTTTTACAGAAGCAGACCTTGAGATGAAGTATTTGTGCACAGAATTCCCTAAAGTGTTCTTAGGAGAAGCTAATTAAGCGTCTGGAAGCAGCAGAAAAATAATGGAAAGAAGTTACCAAAGGAACAATTCCAGGTACAGCTGCAGCTGGAGTCGGCCTTCTGGGGAACTCCAGAAAATAAATTATACTTTGAAATACAAAGGAATCTGGTTTTGTTTTGTTTTGTTTTGTTTTGTGACACATTTCTAACTCAAGTTACCAAAAGTCATTCTCTGAAGTTCATAGAGACACTAACAGTGAGAATTCAGAATTCAGGGAATACTGCATAGAATTGATGCTTAAGAATCTGCAGGTCACCAGCAGTGTCAGCTATGATACTATCTCCTTCTTGATAGCACTAATACTGATTATTCAGCTACATCTGATTTGAATTTTGTCTGCTCCCCTTTGGAATCCCTTTTTATGTTTAAAGATATGCACATTTATTCTAAAAATGATTGTCTATAAACCATCATTATTCTAGTCTCATCATGTTTTACCTCACATATACACTCCAACTCTACTTCTTTAGTAATTCCTTAAATGACAAAGGATTTGGGGAGCCCATTCTGGATGAAAGAGAGTATTAGGACATAAAACTATAAATAGGTGATAACAACTTATGTTTCAATCTATTCCTTAAGTTATTTCATTGGTACAATAAAAAGAATCATTGATTCTGTCTATGTTTAAGCCTGGTCTTACTTTAGAACTGAAGAGAAAATAATTAGGCATTTCTCTCTATATTAAAATATATATCCACTCCTGGAAATTTTCAAAAATGTGCTAATAGTATACAATTTTATCACCTCACACTCACAATTCCTTTTCACTTCAGTCATTATGCTTGGAGACTTGGAATGATTATTTAAATAATGAGTACTACCAAATGAAGAAAAAATGAGAACCAAGCAAGTTAATGAGAGAGAATGTATCATGAAAACAAGTTTTTGCTTTGATTTGCCCCTTTGAATCTAAAGAAAGAGGCTCCTCACTCCTGCGTAAACATTCTCATGTCAATAGTCGAAAGCTATGGTTACAGAGTAGATAAATACTTCATTTGATGGAGCAGCCTGCACTATTAAATGTCATTTGTTAAAGACCAGTCATAAAGTAAAATTGATTAAATTGCATTTGAATTATAAGATCACTAAATGTCTTTTTACTTGCATCATCTGCCAGAAAATAAAATGGGGCAAACCAGAAAAGAACAAAATTCTCATAATTTGGCTTTCCTTAACCTGTAACAGAAAAAAGGCTATCTTTTAAAATCATAGCATATTGATTAAGTACAATATCATAATTTCAGGTGGATACTGGCCATCATTTCAAATGAAAATACATACAATATAAAGAGTAATGTTTGTTCATTTTTGAGCTTCTAGTGATTACTCCTGAGTAGAAGTAAATGTGCCTTGCCAAAGGTTCCTTGAACAATTCAATCTTAAAAGAAAAAAATATTATATGTGTTTTTGGAAAAATGTAAGAAGAGACGTATTTTCATAATTTTTCACAGTAATCATGAATGTTTTTCTCCTCTTTTTACTACCCTCAGTGATAGCAAATTTTGTATGCATCTAGCAATGAATAATCTTTCAACTTCTGAAGACTAAGCAGCTCTCTTATGCTCTCATTTATTTTTGTAAGAGGATATTTGACAATCTAAAGCAAATGTTTCTGTAAAGAGGTACAAACAAAAATTCTTAATAGCAGAAAGATGTCCTCTACTTCTAATCTTGTTTCCACAAGGCACTGATAAATTGACACAATGTTAATTTTTTTCTATCAGGGAACTACAGCTAGGAAAGATTTTGAAGATACAGAGCCTGGTTTTTGTTCTGTTACTAAGCTAAAAGTCCTGGAAAAAACCTTCCCAGGTCAACACTTTTTTAACTAAATAAAAATTAACATATTCTGGCAAAAATATGGAGTAAAGACCACTCTTATACACTGTTGGTGTAAATGTAGATTAACACATGATGATGAATAGTATGCACTACAGCTAAAAATAAATCTGCCCTAAGTCCCCAATGTCTCATTTCTGGGTATATAGCTAAGAAAGATGAAAACATCACAGCAAAAAGATACCTGCACACCCATGTGCATTGCGACACTACTCACATTAGCTAAAATATGGGATCAGTCTCAATGTCCAGATGAATGAATAAAGAAGACATGATCTATATGCACAATGGGATATTATTCTACCAAAAGAAAAGAGGAAGGAAATTCTGTCATGGGCAGCAAAATGGATGGAGCTAGAGGACAATTTGTTATGGGAAATAAGCAAGACTCAGAAAGACAAGCAATTTATGCTCTTTCATAAATGGAAACTAAAAAAGTTTAATCTGAAAACAGACTAAGCAAAATAATGTCTACAAGGAAGGGTACAGTGGAGAAGGAGAAATGTAGTTGGATTTGGTCTATGCACACAGTATGCATATAGGGAAATATCACACTAAAGTGCATTAATATGTACATATTAAAATCTTAGTTTCCAAATGGTATAAATGAAATAAAGATGGAGCTGACTAAAGTTGACTAGAGTACCTATAATTCTGGTTTTGAGTAATTACACAATAAAATAAAAACTGTTCCTGCCTTTTATATTTATCTGCAAAACTAAAATATATCAATGGAAATTTTACATATCGTATTTTGCCAAAAATAAGAGTGGATCTTATATTAATTCTTGCACCATAAGATGCACTGGAGCCTATTTTCAGGGAATGTCTTATTTTTTCATTTACAATAGTTTCCATTTACTCCTATAAAAATAAATAAGCTATAAACATGCACATGTAGGTATTTGTATGAACATTAATTTTAATTTCTCAGGAATAAAGTCCCAAGAGTACAATTGCTGTGTTGTATAACAACTGAATGTTTACTATGATAAGTTGGCAAATTATTTTCTGAACTGGCTGTACCACATTTCATTCCCACTAGCAATGTAGCAGAGATCCAGTTCTCCATTTCTGCACTATTATTAAGTGTTGTCATTACTTGGTACTTTTGGAGGCTATTATTAATGGTGTTTGTACTGATTGATGGTTTTCTTGTTACAGGTAAAGCTTGCTTTTTCCTAGCACTCTGAAAGATTTTAATCACTGCTATACTCCTGGGCACCCCTGACCCAATCACTGTGGCTAGGGTGGGAATGTGAGTTATAGGCGGCTATGCCTCAATTACCTGTTTATTCCACACTTATGCTTCAGAGGGATGCTCTTTCAAGGAATAAGTATTGCATTATATGGTATTTAAAAAGAAAATAACTTGCTGCACATTCAAAACAATAGGTTAGCACATAAAGATGCCATTTTTATTTCTTTGTTGTGCACTATAGCAGAAAAGAGGAATATAATGTAATATGTAAAAACTAGTGGGCTGTGTTGTCTCCTTGATAAGGCATTTTTGTCAAGACTTATGATTTTCTTTTAATGGTCTCCTTGTAATAGCCATGAGGATTTGTAACAAACTTATTTCTTGGGAACATTCCTGTGAATCTATGATGCTAGTTCACACAATTTGTGGAAGCCTATAAATTGTTATAAATGAGATGTTGATAGCCTACAATACAAAAACACACACACACACATTGCAATTGGCAAAACTTTCATCTGTGATAAATTGAGCATGCTAAAAGTAGAAATGGTGCATTCATCTTTGCATTCCAAGTTTTCTTGCATTTGAGAAGTGCTGGGAGAAGACATAAGAATTGTGAATTTGGTTGTTGCTAGTTATAATTTGACTAATGCAAAGGAATAATCAGAAGTTCAGATCAACAATTTATAACTTTTGATACAGTGTAAAAGTCAGAAAACTTCCTTGCAATTTAAACAGACCCTCATCCCCTGCAACAGAAAGACCAATAGGCTAAGTATCTAATTGTAAGAATGCTGAAATATGAAAGATAGGACTTTAAGTTAGCAAATATCCTACAAAAAATTTAGCTTAATAGGGAAGGAATACAATTTTGCAATTTGTGACACAAAATTACAGTGTGCTGTGCTTTGCTTAGGTTAGGCTGGATGTATGCTATACATTGTCATATAGAAATATTAAGCTTTGTACAATATTATTTTCCTGTCCTCCAAATTCTCCTGAGAAAGGAGAATCCTTTGAATCCAGGAGTTCAAAGTTAGGATGGTCAACAAAGTAAGACTTTGCCAAAAAAATGTAGTGACAGTTTTTACACTTAGGTTAAATTATAACATGAACACTTAAAACACAATTTGAAAATGTAGCACAAATATCAGAAGCAAACTCAGGTAAAAATTTTAGAACTATCTGACTTGGATTTTAGCTATGATTAATATGCTAACTCCTCTAATGTAAATGGACAATATGCAAGAGTGGTATTGGAAATGTAATTTGAAAGAGGAAATATCTAAGAGTCAGACGAAACACCAAGAAGTTGAACACAGTAAAGCAAATGATGAATGCCTTGGAGAGGCTGATCAGATGTGTGCACACAACCAACAGAAGGATCTACAAACTTTAATATATGTCAGTAGAAACTCTCCAAAGTAAAACATAATGAGAAAAATGGAAATATTGATACAGAATATCTAAAAACTATGGGGAACTATGAAGGATACAATGTTCACTTAATTGAAATACCAGAAGGACAAAAAGATTGCTTTAAGTAATGTCTGTGAATTTTGCAATATTAAAGAAAAACATCAAATCAGAGTTTGCCAGGGGACACCAAACTGGGTATCGGTGTTTGGGACTCTTGCCTCAAGTTTAACTTAAAGTAGTCTCAACATTTTCCAAGCCAACCAGGTTGATTATTGAGCTTAACTGTCATGAGGATGGACCTTTGAGCATTAGGAAAAACTTATGTATAAAAATCTGTGTGCCTTATGTTAATAGCTCCCAGAGAGCCTTCACTCAAGATAGGTACATAGCAAACAGGACAGAAAGATGACTTTCCCAGTAGATGTTAACTGTCCCAGGTCTTTGGACATCCTTCTGTAGATGCATGAAAAGAATGAAAATTATTATGACAGAAATGGAGGCCATGCCTGGCCCGATAGTACTGATGGTCAGAATTCTCTTAGAGTTTGATCCTTATTTTACCTGCTGCTTTACCTTCCTTGTCCTACTATTTCTTTAATGATTTCTTCTGGAAGTAACACTATAATAACTTTCTGACTATAAATGTTTTTCTCAGAGTGTGCATCTGGGAATCTCATAGGCAATACAATTTTAGAAAAGTGAAACATGTCTTCTAAATGTCACAAAATTATTTTACAAAATTGTTTAAACAAATACCTAATTACACATTATATGAAATATCTATTTTCTGTTAGTGGGGTGAGTGAAAGTGGGCAAAGTATATGTGCTATATTCAAAGTTTGCATGTGTGATACCTCAAAATTGAAAATTGTGTTGCATTAAAAACAAACATTTTGGACTTCCAGAAAGATGGTGAAATAGTAAGCAGCAGAGTAAACAGTCTCTCTGAGAGAAACAGTTCAGATGCTGGA
>RJWT010001306.1:31084-49792 GCA_004365215.1 Cuniculus paca | reverse complement strand
CTATTCTTGATTAAAGGGAAACAAGGACATGCTTACTAGAAAAAAAAGAAAATATTGTTGATCACTGGCCTCCTTACCCTGGACAGGTTTCCTATTTCTGTACAACTTTTCTTAAAGTTTACCTAAAGGACTAGAAACTTTCGAACTACTTTACCCATTTCTTTCTGTACCCTTCTCTGACTTTACTTCATTTCTTCTTGTCAATTTAATTCCATTGTTTATATATACCTCTCCATTTGCTACTCTGTTTATAGTTGTTTGTTTGCCTTATTGTCCACCTTCCTCTTTCCCCATACTGAGAATTGGTGCTTAAGTATCATACTTTCAATTTTATATTCTTACAGCACAAAAGAATTTGTAGGCAGGGCAAATCAAACACATAATAAATGAATGAATGACTTGGGACAAACTCCAGATGAACTGGTCTTTGCTTTTACTACTTTGGAGTATGTATAAGAAGTCTGGATTCATTCTCTCTCTTTCTCTTTTGCTCTTTCATCTCTCAGTCTTAATTGTAGAGTTTGAGAAGTCTCAAGATCTACAGACCATAAACTTGAGACCCTGGGTGTTTGGTGGTGTAAGCCAGTCTGAACTTGAGAAGATAAGGAGAGAGAAAATTCTCCCTTTACTCAAACTTTTTTCCCCTTCTTTTTCCTATTCAGGTCTTCAATTGATGGTCGTAAGCATGGATGGGAAATCTGCTTTACTCAATATACAGATTCAAATGTTGATATCATCTAGAAAAACCTTGACAGAGACACACATTACAAAATAATGTTTTACCAAATACATTTGCACTCCATGCCCAGATAAGTTGAAAAAATTTACCACAGGGTGTATCTAGGTAGGATGATCATAGGGAACGATGAGAAAATGGTGTCAGGTAACATAGTATACACAAATCTAAAAAATATCGCTAAATACACCTTGTCTTGTTTTATTTATGATATTGATGTGTGGTATAAAAGTAATGACTATCTTTTTTGCATTATGAAGATTATTTATGCTCACTAGAGAAAATTTAGAATAAACAAAGCATTATAGGTAATATATAAACTCATCAGTAGTACCACATCTAAAAGCCCTTTGTTAATTTTCTGCTTCATATTTCAATTTTTCAAAGTACAATATAAACAAAATTAAGATTGTCACTAGTTTTGAAACTGTATTTCTACATCTTTTTATTCATTTTTTTTTTGCAGTGCTAGGGATTGAACTGTTTCTCTGGTATACTAATCGAGCACTCTGTCACTGAGCTACACCTCCAGACCATCATTTGAAAACCTTATTTTAATATTTATAAAGTTGGTTCTGGAAATCCAAACCTACTGTAGTTGAAGTGACAGTCATCTGGGTCATACGTGTTTATGTCAGGAAGATACATGGCTTCTTGCACTTACTGATTTTCTCATTTGCTTTGAGGCACATATTTATGTGTGAATTCTTTCCTTTCAATCACAGTTTCTAACTGGCTGCCTTTGGTGCTTGCACATTATTTTATGTAATGCTTTTCTCCTATCAACTCCTGAGCATTTACTGAAAAAATTACCAGGGCTCCCTGGGGGCATTTTGCTGTGCATCAACTCTGCTGGTGATCATTAACCAAAAATTTGTGAATTGGTTTTAAAAGATAATTTTCTAAAGCTCTTTTTTGGTCTATTGAATTCCCAGGTAGTTAGACAAAGCAGTTCCAGTCAGGGCTGGTGTTTACCATTTGTCCTTCCACAACCTTTGCTTGGCCTTAAAGCAAGAGATAGACCACATCCTGATCATTCTTGCTTGGGAAATGTAAACCTAATGACAGTGTTTCAGTACATGAAATGACCTGAATTTTAAGCAGAGCATGAAATAATAGAATTAGTATGTTTTCCCCTTAGTTAAAAAAGCCCTGGTATAAAATGTAAACTCCGTAACCACATTTTATTCCATAAATTTTCCCTGTGATTCTTATATAAAATATATTATTCTGTGTAGTTATATAATAGATATTCATGGATTTAATGTGCTTGCACTATGATGAAAATGTACTAAGAACTTCACTTTACTATTTAATAATAAAATAATAACCTTAGTCCATGATACATTCATGAAGTAAGTACTATATAACTTTAGATGAGGAAGAAACATGGAAAAGTAAAGTAACTCATCTAGGTCACCTTTTTACCAAGCAAGGACAAACTTACCATTGCTGATGTTAGTGTCCATGTACCTAACTACCATGTTATACTGCCTTCTCCTGAGAACCAAGCACAGAGGAAAAAACAGCCCTTTCAAGAATAACTAACAATTCTATGGGAAGCAGTTAATACATTTAGCTTAATTTAAACTTAGAATTCAGGAGACACATCTAGTTGGTATTGAGCCTAGTTTCTTAAATGAATGATCACAGTAGATTCCAACAAGATAAAAATTGAGTAACATACTAGGATGATGGAATGAGTTTCTCATGCTTATCCTGGGATAGAAATATTAGTTTGAACAACCACCATCATTCAAACATGAAAATATATTTCAATCCTAAGACTACCAGGTAAGAAAGTATACCACTTAGGTTGAGCACAAATATAAAAAAGGATGCACTCAAGAATTCAAGAAGGAGACTTTCAAATTACCTATGTCATTTTTCCCTAACCCCCATGCAGCACATCTAGAAGATAGAAGTCTTATGTATATGGGCTAGATAGAGTGGGTAAGCACTGCCTGACCTAGTGAACCACAGAATCAAGTCAGCTTCTGTGGACCTGGACTATAGGTTGTTGCCTATGGACCCAGCCAGGCTCCAGGCTGCTCAAGTGTGGTGAAGTTAGTAGACTTGTTCGGTGCCTTATGTGATTATAATTGCTATCTCTTCCTTTTGAATTATTCTCTTAAAAATATAGCAGTCTTCTTTGCCTCTTCTGATCAGTTTTGACTAAAAGTCCAGTTTGCCTGAAAATGGAATAGCTACCCCTGTTTGTGTTCAGGATATTGTTTTCTGTCTTTTGATTTTTTTAGTCTGTGAATTTCTTTTGGTATCAAGTTTTTCTTTTATATAGCATACCAGTGAATTTTTCAAAAACCTAGTTATTAATCTGTGTCTTTTGATTGGGGAATTGAAAGCATTCACGTTGACAGTTGCTACTGAAAGGAAATTACTTATTCCTGCTATTACATTACTTTCTTGTTGCTGATTTCCCTTTGGCTTATCTACTCACCCACTCTGATGTATTCATTCTGTAACACATTTTGGTAGTGTTAACTTCATTATCTCTTCCTAGAATATCTTTGAGAACTTCTTGGGGTGCTGTTTTGGTGGTCATGAATTTCTTGAGGTGGTCATCATCATGGAAATTCCTTATTTTCCATCATTTTTGAAAGATTGCTTTGCAGAATATATCAGTCTGGGTTGGAAGTTGCTTTCTTTTCAGGCTTGATGCACTTCACTCCAAGCTCTTTTGGCTGCTTAGGTTTGTGTTGAGAAGTCTACTATAATTCTAATAGGTTTAGCTTTATAAGTGATTTATTGCTCTTCTTTGACAGTTTTTAAAATTTGCATCTTGTGTTGGACTTCTGGGATTATGACTCTTTTGCTGTGGAGAGGTTCTTTTCTATTGTGGCTCTTTGGGGTTCTATATGTCTTGCTTATCTGTATGTTAAATTCTTTCCTAATATCTAGAAAGTTTTCTGCTATTATTTCTGTAAACCGTTTTTAATACCTTTAGTGCTATCTTCTGAGTTTTCACTAATTCCAATTAATCTTACTCTTTTTTGTGCTACTGAGTAGCTCTCGAATGAATTTTTTCATGGTCTCTTGTTTTTAAGGTATCTCTGGATAATTGTTCTCTGACAGCAGCACTATCTTCTAGTTCTGACTCTGTTCTCACATTGGATGCTTCTTTTGCCCATACTTTCAGTAGAAATTTCAATCTTATAAATTTCTGTTTGGTATCATTTCATGGGCTCCAATTCTTGCTAATTCTAACATTTTACTGGTCATTCATGTTTTGTGTCTTTTTGGCTAGCTCATGTAACTTTTTATTAGTGTCTTCCTTAAACCCAGTGATTGTTTTGTTTAATTTCATTATCTGTTAAGTTCTATCTTCTTTGAGCATGCTGGGGACCTTATGATTTATAAAATCATATCCTTTATTATGCTTTAAATAATTTGACCCTGTGGCTTTTGATTTCTTCCCTTCAATCCCCCATGGGTCAGCTTTGGGAGAGTTGGGAGTTTAGGGAGGTGTTTTGTTTCTTTGTCTTCTCATGTTTCTGTTTTGTTTTGTTTTACTACTTTGATTTGATTTTTGTTGAAGTTCATACATTGATTATTGTAGAAGACTTTGTTGCTACAATGGAGACCTCTTTATTTAGTGTCTGCTTTTCAGCGATGCTCTCTGGACTTGGCTATTATTTTTGCCTCTCTTCTAGCCAACAACTTCCATTTATTTGGGAGAGGAGTCTGCAGTGTATTTGGTCCAGCAACCTATTCTGCAGGAATGGGACACAATATTGTTTACAACTCAAAGGCAATCTAGATATTGGCACATAGGGAAAATCAGTAGGTAGCAACAACTATACCTTGGCAACAGGAATAAAATCAGATTTTAAATACTAACGTAAACCAAATATTTACATACAGTAATTTACTAGATACACCAACTGTACATTTACTAACAATATTCTTTGGGTTTACTATCTGAAGACTCATAAAGCTTAGTGATTATGCTAGTAAGGATAAGGGGTGTGGAGAATCAGAGAATGAAATAAGCAGAATTTTAAAAATTAATTAATAGAAGATGAGAACAAGAAAATCAAGAAGAGATAAATTATCCTATTTAGGAGTTAAAGGACATTAACAGTATTAAATAAAAGTAACAGAAAAGAATAAATGATTAAAAAAAGACAAAAGAATAAAAGAACAAAATGAAGCAAAAAGAAAAGTGAGAAAGAAAAAAGAATTAGAAGGAAAAAACAGAAAAAAGGAGAAAAACCCTCTGAATCCCTCAAAACTGACAAAGGACAATAATGCTTTTATTCTTTGATTTGACTGGTTTAAGTCTGTTTTCTACTACTTGATTGCAATATGTGAGAAGATATGATCAGCTTTTTTGAAGAAAACAATGGACATTAAGGTAGCCATTGTTGATTTCTTTTTGTCTGATTTGAAGGCCTGTCATGCTTTCATTCTTTTGTTTTAGCTGGTTTTATATTATTTAGTTCTGCTTGAGTTTATTGTGTGTGAATGTATGAACAACCATTTTGAAGAAAACAAGAGACACTAGGGTAGCCATTGTTAATTTCCTGTCGTTATGTTTTGAAGACCTGTATTGCTTGCATTGTTCTGTTCTGATCTGCTTTGTTTGTTACTCTGTTTTGTTTTTATGCTCTTCAAAAAAAAAATGAAGGAATAAAAATGAAAAAAAAAACTGAGGCAAAGCAATTCTTTTTTTTTATTTTAAAGAGAACAAAACAAAACAAAACAAAACAGAGTTAAACACAACAAAGCATCCCAGAACAGAACACTGAAAGCAATATAGGTCCCCAAAACACAACCACAGGAGATCAACAATGGCTACCCTAGTGTCTCCTGTTCCCCCTGAAATGGTTGTTCATACATTTACACACAACAAACTCAAACAAAACAAAACAATATAAAACCAGATAAAACAAAAGAGTGAAAGCACCACAGGCCCTCAAACCAGACAATAAGAAATCAACAATGGCCACCCCAATGTCCGATTCTTCTTTTTGAATGTGTTATTTCTTTCCAAGATTTGAGGTCTGTGAATTCATCAAGTTACAATTTTCTCAGTCTAGCTTTGCAGGCTGTGGGTTTTTGAGGTGTCCCTGATGTTCCACATGCTCCTCTGTCCATACACCCCAGACTGTGATAGCTATCCAAGTTGAGGCATGTCCTTTCTTAAACCAATAGATGGAGAAAACAATCATACTACTGGTCTCTGCTGGATGTAGGCAGTGGGATGGCTGTTCAAACAAACTGCTGAACATAATTTCAGCACTTTCAGACTCAGCCACCTCTGGAAGCCTACATTAATCTAAAGTTTATGAAAGTTATCATAGCTCCCAAAATGAATGACTATGATACTATTCAACATTTCTATGTTTGGGCTTTATAAAGTCAATTATTCAGTCCCCAAGCTCCTTTTTTAGCTCCAAAAACCAGGAAAAAGCAACAAAGAATGAAAATGCTAAGTATGTAACCTCATCAGAGCAGTACATTGAAATCAGGGAAGACACAGTCATGATTCTTAAGAGGCACAAGCATTTTATCACCTAAATCCCACATTCTAAGCACCTGAATCATGAAGGTTCCTAGATGCAGCCAAATGGCCATTGTTTTCTACTATTGCACTTCAACACTTGCAAGTTAAACTGACTTAGATTTTAGTATGGTATCTTGGCATTTGTTTTGTTTGGGTTTTGGTGCTGGTGATTGAATATATTCTGGGCACATGCTCTACCCAGAGCTACACTCCTAGTCCCTATCATGTTATGCTGAGTAAGCTATCTAGACAGTCTAAACTCCTCTGGTCATATAGATTCCACACTTGTCATTTTAGCTACAGACTGAATTCTTTCCTAACAATCACTAGAAATGCCATTATATTTGGAAGTTAATTAGAAGTTAACTAAAGTGAGTTTCTTTAAGAGTTTATAAACTTTTATCATTTCTTTTACCCTGGAAATCTGTAATATGTGCCTAAAATTAACAATATATTAACAACATATTATAAATACATTACACTTTTTTATTTTATTTTAAAGAGGGGAAAACAAAACAAAACAAAAAATACAAGAAAAACAAGAAACAAAACAGACAAATAATAAAAACAAAAAACCCAAAACAATAATATAGGCTTTCAAAACAAGGTGGTAGGAACTTAACAAAGGTTATTATTTTACATAGTTCAAAAGAGTTACTCCAATTAACAGATATAGACATGCAAAATTGATCTGCTCCTATGAGTATTAACTGTTTTGTTCCAAGAACTAATAGAATTAGTAGTACAATCATCTTAGCTATCTTAAGTGTAAATATACAAATTCATATCTTTTTTCTTTTCCCTTCCTTCTTTTCTCCTTTTCCCTATCCAAGTTATTTTTCCCCTATTACACTTATCTTAAACTTATACCAAAAAACCGTTTTATTGATCAACTTAAATTTGTGAATCTTAGGCTTATATATTTTCAAAGAGTATCACTCATTAGAAAATTTTATTTTGTTTGTCTTATTTTCAGGTATGCTTGGAGAAAGAATTTTCAAGTATGCCCTTGACAGAGGAAGTCTGACACTTGTGTACTTCCCACATGATGCTCATGATATCATTTTGAACATGTTGGTGGCAGTTATCAAATAGTATTGATCCCATGTGATTGAAAGTTTGTTTTGTTTTTATTTTGAATAGAAAAAATAAATTGGATATAAAATAAGAGATTGAGAAGTAAAAAAATTACTACTACAAATCTTTCCTTGAACAATGTTTATTGTAGGCCTAATATGAATTAAGATAGTAATCTGTCTTCAGAGAGTTTTAAATGACACAAAATTATAAGGGATAGTTACAGCAAGATGTTTGATAATACATATGAATTTGGCTTTAAAGGTATCACTGGTAATGAATGACATAAGAAAGTTGAGAGGTTTCACAGAAATTGGGGTTTTGCATTGTGTCTGGTGGTTTTAATCATTCCTGAGGTTTGAAATATATCTAGACATCAGCAGTTTAAAGATTGGAAGCAATGATAGAGATCATTCGGGCTAAATTTACACCCAGTAAGCGTGACTGTGAGGAATATCCTTGACTATTTAGTTACAGGAAGAATCTTTTTGAACTTGTTACCTGAATTTATGAAGCAGATTTTCCAACTGGAGAAAATTCTAATTGCTACAAAGTTTTTTTCATTTATCATACATTTGCTTTCTTATAACCTGTATTAAATCTGTCCTCTTCAAAAACCTAAACCAAATTTAACCTTCCTATCCAGTGACTGAAGCTCAAATATATTTTAAAGCTGTGTTAATATACTTCTAAATCCTTCTCTACAACTTATCATTATGTTTATCTGAAATTTACTGTAAGGAACTCATGTTTTGAGATTATTTTTCATCTTAATCTGGATGCCTAATTTATTTGTAACCATGAAAGCTCTTAAATATCTTCTCATATTCTTATATTAGGGCTTTTTTTTTCTGAAAAATTTTTGACAGACTAGAATTCCATTTCTTATATATCTCATTCATATTATTCTATAAACTACTAATCTATGACATAATTCCTTGCTGTTTGTTTAATTTTAAGTTTTGTAAATGTTTTCTTTTTCTTTTTTATGGAAAAGGCTAAGGTTTGTGTTCAATTGGCCTCTAACTTTAGCAGGTAAAGAATTCCTTGCATGTCAAAAAAATAAAAGAGGAAAAGTGAATAAGGCAAGATTGTTTTTGAGTTATTGTTCAATTTTGTTTAATCTTTATTTCAGATGGTACATAACTTAATTTGCCTGACTGGATGAAATCATCCAGGGAGCTCTGACCCATGTGTTGGAGCATTATGGATGTCAAATACCCATCTGAGTTTTGTTTATGTCTTCCTTCCTGTTAAATAGCATCAGCAGTTGAAAGCTTTCCAGGATTGGCTTTAAAATGAAGCATAGGTCATTTAAATGAGAGAGCAAAAGACAAGAGATGCAGTAAATCAGGGCCATTACTGATCATGATTGGATTGTGAACATCTTCCAAAAATGTTCTTTACATTCCTTCCCAATCTCTATTGGTCTAATTGACTTATGCTAAAAACTATGATCTTATGGAATAATCTTTCTTTGGTTTGCTGCTGGTATACTTGCATTCTACAATGGCAGTGATAATTAGCAGTAATGAAGATCATTAAATTACTACAGTCATTAGAAGAGAAGTTTGGAATGGGAGACATATTTTCCCTATAAAAGAATTAAATTCCATTTGAATCACTAATACAAATAATGAAAATTTACATAGCACCAACTGCAGGACAGTTTTCTTATTGATATTTATCAAAAGTAGCTATAGAATGTGTACTAATTATCTGCAACACTGAGATAAGGAGGAGCTGGCCACAGTTCTGAGCACTGTTCCGCTACCTTAGAATTAAGATGTCTTCAATTCTTTAACCAGTGTCTCCAGTGGCCTTAAAATTCAAGGTAAGCTGCTTTTCAGGGTCTTTCAGGTACAATTCAAGGGACAACTGTCCCAGGCAGTTTTTCTGAGCTTTAGGGGCCTGGCACAAAATGAATCCTGTTTTTGTAGTCCCTTGCTGCCTATTAGCTGTAAGTAATAAACCTACTTGCCGCCTAGGTATAAGTAATAAACTTCCTTTGTGTAGCTTAATGTGTATGTGATATTCCATCTCACCAGAATTTAAACAAGTTGGTAAGCAGTACACAGTGAACCTGCTATTAATAGGACAAAGGCAGAGGAAGTGTGCAGTGGAATAAATATTTCTTTCCTTTAGTAGACTTCCTTTCCTTTATAAATACTGAAGTCAATTAATTGTCTAAAAACACAAACTCGATTACATGGGCTGGTTTTTAAAGTTTAACTTTAGCAATACAATGTGCAAGAGAAGAAATGTTTCCATATATCATTTTTCTGAAATGAACATTTTCTGGAAAAAAGATAAGTCTTGCAGTTATTTATTAGAAATATCAGATAGTGAGATCTGAGAAAACTTTGGAAATTAAGCCATATCAATGGAAATTAATGTCAATGGAAATTGTTACATAATTTTCATGGATAATGTATAAAAGAAGCTTACTTAAGTATTTTTTAGAACGTAGTAGGTAAATTTAGTTATCAGGATTTGTTATTTTCTATTCCTCAAGAGTTTTTATATTCACCCTGTTATTTGCCAGTCTTACAGGAATGCTAATGAAGCACTTTTTGGGGGGTTAGGGAGCAAGTAATTTTTTTCTCAGAGGCTTAAAGAAATGCTGAATGATACATTTACTTTTAGAATTCAATTTTGTCATAGAGGTAATTTTTAACAGTCTCTTTAATTTTGTTTTCCTAGGAATGTAGCTTGTAACATGCAGATATTTATCTTTTAAAAACCAACTGTAAATTGCTGCTACACTATCTCCATCAGAGGCAGAACTGGGTCATAAAAGTCTGCAATAATAAAAAGAGAAGAAAAATCATGATGTGGCATAAATAGATACTCAGAAGGATCTCTTTTGCTTATCTTTCTGAGATGAGTACATCCAGTGGTAATGTACAGTACTCATAAAAGCACATGTTCTACATGTTCTGTTTTTCTTACCATGGTTGGCACATGTTCTCAATGTCCACCTGGAATGCCTTGAATTCAGTGTAATTCATTTCCTGAGTATTTTTGGCATTTCAGAAATCCAGAAGCTCTATTGTACTGCCTTTTCCAACATCAGCAATCATACTTTTAGGGTAGAAGCTATGTGAAAAATCTATCAAGGCAATGACACTTATGGTAGAGTTGATGGTAGAATACTGAGTATTTGATAGGAAACACTGAGTATGTTTTTATGTGGCAAATTTGAGAAAAGATTATTCTTTTCGATAATTATCTAGAAACCAGTAATACCTAGAATGAACACAAACCTATTGTTGCTCTTTCAAAGTATGATTAACATTCAACAAATGTCAACTATGTATGCATATAATCAGATAAGACAAATACTTAGAAAATTGCTTTAGGTATTATTTTGTATTATCTGAAAGACAAGTAAAATTTTAAATTCTAGGCATAACTAGGACAGTTATTTGATAGTTATGTGCAAATCTATTAAGTAAATATGTAAATATGAGATAATATATTAAAGAATATTAGCAAGTCAGTTTTATTCAGGACAGGTTTGGAGCTTTTGTACATAAAGAAGTTTGTTGAGAATATTTGGCTTAGCTGGTAGCATGTCTAAAAAAAAACCGTATTAAGCATTTAAGTCATAGCCTAGGATACATTTGCAAAATGAATTCAAATCATTAGAATTACTTAAATCCTCCTAGATTTTTAAAAACCATCTCAAAATTTACCAAACTATTATAAGGATGAAAAAATGGATTAAAATAAATATCAGTTTGACTATGATGTTAAAACCTTACTGTACCAAAAACTTACATTTTAAGCCTAAGATTTTAATTTAAAACTTAAGTTATCCTAATGCCTGAAAGAAAACTTATTTTGTTTCAGGTAAAAATTTGTGGTACATATGCCAAATTATGATGCATAAAATTCTAAAAACACTGATATCACTCACAATTACATCTTATCATCATGTAGACTAAAAAAGAAGGTAATGACTAATAACATCATTGTGTCTAATTTTATTGCTTTATTTAACTTTCCTGGAAAGGTTCTTATTCCTTTACTATTAGAAATATTTTTATTCAAAACTTGAAGTGTAAATATTCTTTTCTGGGCTAATGTGTTCATTCATTCATTCATTCATTCATTCAATAAACATTGTATCTACAACATATTAGACCAAGTCTATACATCAGACATTCAGGAAAGGAAAGTCTGAAGCCATCAATTAAGTATAAATATTAAAATTATAAATACAAAAATAGATGCTTTTCATTGACTGAAACCCATTTCATTTGATAAACATTGGCTACAAAAATAACTTCAAGGCTTTAGGAAGCAACATTTTTTTCTGAGAAGAAAAGGGTATCAGAACATTTTCATTTGTGGTGCAAATGAGCAACAAGATTTATAATCTCTTAATTCTTAGGGTTAGAAAAATTTTACCCACCATTTATCACTTATTTTCATTTAAATGAAAAAATCTACAAGTGCATAAACAGCCAGGTAACTAGATTGATCAGCAGGTAGAATGCCCATATTCATGTTCCTTTAATAGTCACTAGAAGCATTTCAATTAGATGATGACTAATAGGAAAGATGTTTAAGCATGATATATGCCAGAACTCAAGTCCTTCTTAGTTGCCAATTTCTCTTGCAATCAGATGCATGTAATAAATTATTCTATGTAACCAGTTAAATCATGTGATTATAGGGGTTTCACTGACACTAACTTATCTAGTAACTGATTCAAATTTAGTTTTAATTTTAAGCTAAATATAAAAGATACACAATATTATTGTTAAATGGGCTCTGCAGAACCCAAAATTCATACTATTTCTTTCATTTTGTTAACCATTAAGTTTCATAAATTTTTGAGATTATAAAATTGCATAGAGATCATGAGGAACTCAGGAAGACAAGGAAAAGTCAGAAATTCCTGAGAATCAGCCATGCTGAAACTGGAAGGAGCTGATCAAGGATCCAACTAGCCACCTTTCTGGTAAGCTGCGCAGGTCATGCGGGACCCAGGAAGACGAGTAAAAGTCAGAAACTCCTGAGAATCAGCCATGCTGGGACTGGGAGGAACTGATCAAGGATTCAACTAGCCAGCCTTTCGGCAAAGCTGTGCAGACCATGTGGGACCCAGGAAGAGAAAAAGTCAGTGTCTCCTGTAAGCCTACCGGCATGCAGGCTGAAAATCACCAAACTCTCTCACCTTATAAGCCACTAGCTGGTTTGGAGGTCAGCCTGAGCTGATAGTAATTGAGGTACAAAAAGCACCTGAAGGATTGTATTGTTAGGTTGAATTTACAGGCATGGGATTGACAGTCTGAGCATGTATAGGAAGGATAACAGTATGCAATATGGTAAATATGGGAGGTTTTTTTCTGTCTTGTTTTTAAAGTCTAATAATGTTCTCACTGTTTATTTATTTATTTATTTATTTATTTTTTGCTTTACTCAATATTCTGTTTTGATTGGTTTTATTCTGTTTTGTTTTGGTCTGATTTTGCTATAACTGATGGAATGGAAAACTACTGTGAAGATAACAAGATGTACTATAGCAGACATTGTTGTTTTCCTATTACCCTGCTCTGATATTCTGTACCAACTTCACTGCTGTGTTTTGATTGGATTTATTCTGTTTTGTTTTGTTGGGTTTTACTATCTTTAAAATAAAAAAAATAAAATTGCATAGAATCAAAAGACTGAGGTAAACAAATGAGATGGCCAAAAGAAAGGGGGAAGATGAAGAGGACAATAATAAAACTAAGACTAAAACTGGGAAACAATCAAACCAACCACAAGATCCTGGGATAGGCCACATTTTTGGCTGAAAATATTTTTAAATGTCAAAAAAGGGGCTAATACAGTTACCTGCAAGATTTGTAGTCTCTAAAAGAAGGAAAACTAGTATGCTTACAGATTCTGAAATATGAGTGAAATTTCTCTTTTAGACTATAACAATAAGGATGCTTTTCTTGGCTTTGGACACTAAATTAAAGAAAGAACTTCTTAAATTATTCCATTAATAGCAGTTTTTCTGCCTTGGCTTTTGATAAGGTTTGAACTGCACAATTGAAGGTTGTATCCTTTGCTAAGGATCTGCAATGATGACATTCTGCTCAGTTGTCAGTAACAATTTTGTTTACTTCGATATAGGTTTAAAGTTTATTTTTTAGTTAAAAAGCCATGACTTTAACCAGGATGCCTGTCTACATGACTTCTGCAAGATTCTACTTATCAAAGGGGTCACCAGAAAGAATTTAATGGAAAGGTACCATAGCTGTTAAGAAGAAACTCAAAATGAGATAATTTAAAATCAAGACTCATTTTAGTATTAAAAGTGAGGGTTAAAATGAGATGATGATTATGAAGTCATAAATTTGGTACTGTGGGCAGTAAACCACCAAATTGGTGAGCTTGTGCTCTGGGCAATTAGGGGACTGACTAGAAAGAGCTGTCTCGTGTTGAATGGCGGTCACCTCTGTTTCAGCAACATGGGAAGGGAAGAAATGGCTGACTTCTGCCCATGCCTTGTCATGATGGGCTAACCTCTGACAATTGAGACCTACCTGTGATCATGACAGAAGAAATGGGCCAAATTACAGAACTGGGATAGGCTTGCATTACTTTGCAATTGCTATATAATAAATTTTCACAAAGTTAAAGGCTTAAAATAATATGAATTTATTGTCATATATTTCTGTAGGTAAAATGTCAAACACAAGTCTCATTGGGCTAAACCAAGATGTCAGTAGGGCTGTATTCCTTTCTGGATGCTCTCAGAAGTCACTTCTAGGGTGTAATCTGTGTCCCTGCCTTTTCTAGTTTCCACATATTTTGGTTTATGGCTTCTTCCCTCTGTCTTCAAAGTCACTTTTGCAATATTTCTAATCCTTCCTCTATCTTGTCACCCTTTGACTCTGACCTCAACTACAAAAGTCTCTCCACCTTTTTTTTTTTTGAGCAGAATATATTGAAAGAAAGAAAGCTTCTGTCTGAGAGAGAGACAGGAGTCCCAAGTGGGTTGCCAAAGCCTCTAACTTTTCTACAGTCTTATAGTATAAAACCACAAGGTGAGATGGGTCCAAGATGGGGAAAACCTGGAAACTCACAAGGCAGATGGGCATGAGGTGTGACAGAACTATGGCCAACCAGTAAGATTAATTGTTCAGGTAAAATCAACCAAATCAGGGACAAATGGGGAAGCGAGTCATGTAGCAAGCGAGCATTCTTACAGAGCAGTGACTCTTACTGTAGGGGCTGGGATGGTGGCTCCTGGTTTCTTCAAGGTGATCCATACTTACTTAAAATATCAATCCCTGATGTCTATACTTAGGGTGTGGTTGCATTTGTTTTGCCTTTTGTCTTGAGATCTGGCCCACAGAGGGAGGTGTCTGTCTCCTCCAAGGTCACAAGACATCTGGTCCTCTGTGTTGGCTTGCTCGAGGACTTGGCCCTGTCTGACTGCCTATAATATTTCTAACTAACTCAGCTGCCTGTGACATACCTGCCTCTGAAGAAGTAACTCGAACTGCTGTGAGGGAGTAATGGGCAATGACCAATCTGGCTTCTTCAGGCTGAAGGGAGTCATAGTTGTTGAATGGCAGTCAGAGATACTCTTCAGAGGTTCTAACTAATGACCTTCAGTAAATACCAGGCATTTTCATCTTGGGTGGGCATACAGCTTTAAGTCTGAGGGAGACTAAGCCAAAGAAACAAGTATAAGTATGCATGGGCCAAATAATAGAAACAACAGGATTATTATGTGTACAGTTAAGGAAGACTTTTACCAAGAGGAGCTGGAATTAATTCCTGTAAGGAGGATAAGAATAAGGTCCAAGGAATTTTAGAATCTGACATGTCATTGATTTGTCATCTAATATCTTGAACAGTTATTGAGATGTTAGCAGAAGGATCAGGAATATACACACATTTAGCTTTTACAACTGCGTAAGTATCTCCTGTGCTGTTGGAATGTCTAATGTTGTCTGAGTTTGGAGGATGGCCTGTCTCACTAATTTTATTTTTTATTTAGGAGAGAGAGACCAGCTGTGGTGTCATTTAAAGCCCACTGAATAATCTTTGATAAGGTTGGTCTAGGATAATCTTCCATCTCAAGGTTCTTCATCACATTTGAAAAGCCTTGTTTCCTTATTTATTAAGATTCCTGGGATTCATGGATTAGAATTATGACACGTACCTACCATAAATCCTCTAGAGGTTAAGCACACTTACGTCCTTTGTTTTTGTTCTTCACTCCAATCTTTGACTGTTTATGAGTTTCTGGTGCACTAAATCCTGTTCTCATGAGTGGCCACAATTTCCTGCATTGATAATGTGCTGGTCTGCTGCTAACACTGGCATTAAGGAACATGGAAACTGTAGCTTATAAATAGACCATATGGCCCTAGTGGACAGAAAGGATGAACAAAACAGATTCTTAGGTGTTTGTGAGCCCTCTAGAGAATGAGGAACTATTTGAAAAAGAAAAAAAAAAAAAGAATCTGAGGGGAAAACTGGGTTTTCTCATATAATCATTTGGAAATAGGAAACAATAAAATTTGAGAGATTAATTTAAATATGAACTAATTTCATCTGAAAAGCTGGTGAAGTTTGTGTCATATCTGTTAGAGTTGAATAAATGTAAAACTCAATCTGCTATTTATAAGAATGGACAGCAGAGACACACACAAATGAGAACATCTGTGTACACACACACACACACACACACACACAGAAATCATTTTAAAAATGAAACCCCAAGACAGATGCCATGCAAGATTTAACTTTCTTTTTTCAAGTCACAGGAGGAAGCCTGCAATGGCATATTAATAGTAATATTCTCCAGCATATAAAGCCTATAACTGCATGATATGTCCTTAGCACTAAATTTCTTTCCACATCCAAACCTGTTACAAATTATTTGTATTTTCATTTTGGGAGACTAGATCTAGAAAGTATAATAACTATGGAGCTATACTAGCCTTTCTTCATTGTTGTAATGATTTTTGCATAAAATATTTTGAAAAATTTAATAAAATCTTTTTCCTTGTCAAGTTTATTAAAACTCAGTATCTATCATGAACCAAGACTTTCCCAGTATTACACAGACATGCCTCTTCCACCTGTGAAATCCTTAAAATCAGGTTAATAGAAATAGTAATAATAGGTCCAATCAAAATGAAAGAATGGGGAAGGCAAAGGACAGAAAAGAGAGGAGAATGATGCACATGTTTTCCATATTCATGGAGAACGTATTTATTGATTGATTAGCAGCAAATTCTCAAGTCCTTAAGTGAACTCATTTTCTAAAGTGTTTTGGGGAGCTCTACTTTGGACAGTAAGGGAAACATATCAGTTTTAAAAGAGATTTTCATTTACTGATTTCAAAGAAATGAAGAATTTGTTATATTTGGAGTAATCTTACTTTTCATTTTTATTTTGGCAGAATTATTGCATGTGCTAATTTGACGTATCCTCCTTGGATGTAGACATATGTTAGAGAGAAAATGAAAAGACTTTGTTATGTATTTCATCTATTTGGTGAACTTGTTCTAAAAATACAAATGCTCAAATTTTTAGAGAAATTAATTTAATACATGTTTTGGATTTCAAATGATTTTTTGTATTCTCCTGTCCAGTGAGTTTGAGTGTGACTCATGTCTACTCAGCCTGTACCCATTTGCATCTAATAAATGGAATATTAATCTTAGTCATCTTTTTGACAGAATTCTTGGCAATAAGGGAGAAGGATATTGGGTGAGGGTTGATCATGGAAATGTTTCAATATTTTGCTTCTTAGAATAAAAATAGGTAGGATAAATTGAAAAGTGTATGCTTACTCTATGGTAGGAAGATATGTAGATAAAAGGAAACTTCATGCTTCCCTTTGAGAGTGGCTTGGAGCAAAACTTTAGGAGGAGGTTGTAGGGCCTGTGATTTTGGTCGAGCTTGTATTTATAGAGATGGGCCTCTGAGGACATGTGAGGTCTATTTACATTTGAAAAACATGAAATGTTTGTTTCTGATCCAGTTGCTGATTTTCATTTCATGTTTCATTTCTTCTGTCTTCCACGATAGAACTTTCTGCTTCAAAAGACAAGGCACCCAACCATTTGATGTCTTGCCAGAGAAAGATGGAAAGCTTAAGTCTTTATTAGTAAAAATGAGGTTGTATTAATTTCTAGAGGTTGATTATTTGACAAAAAATAGACTTAGTGTGTATTCAGCCTGGTGGCTTGCTCTAATAGTTAAGGATAATAGGCAATGGATTAGAGCAGTTTTTCACTCAACTGCTTATTAATACATACGACCTTGGGCCAGGGATATAGCTCAGCAGCACAGTGCCTGCCTGGCAAGCATGAGGTTGTGAGTTCAACCCTTGGTACTTAAGAAAAATGATCTTCTGTATTAAAACTATTTCCTATGTATTTAGTGTCTGGCCAATGCTGGTTCTTATGACTTCTCATATGGTATCTCTTACTTTTCATGATTATTCTTTGAGGCATATTTTATCATCCCTTCTATTTTGTAGATGAAAGAATTGAAGTGCAAAGTCACACCATGACTGAATGGCAGGGACAGATCTCAACTTGAGAGTGTTGCACTGACAAAGCTTATGCTCATTCTGTCTCACCAATTATTTTCCTGAATCATTGTTTCTACAGTTATCCAAATGAGGTTATAAATACCTGACTTTCATAGGTGCTGAGAATGCTAAAAATAATATGGGTGTAGTAGCTAGCATCTAGAGCTAAAATTTAGAACTGTTACTGAAAAATTACCATCAGCTCTCTGTTAGATACCATGCATAATTCTAGGAGCTGAAGGACACAGTGATGAGCAATCATAACTTGGCCTTTGGAGCTTTAAGCTTCCTCGTTTAGTGTTATCCCACTTTATTGCCAGCGATTTCAATGTTGGGGTGGAGATGGAAGGAGGGAAAAGCATATTATCTTGGTACTACAAACTGAGAGGTTTGAATGACAGAAATTTATTGTCTCATATTTCTGGAGGTTGGAAATCTGAGATCAAGATGTTGTCAGGATTGCTTTATTTTGAAGACCTTGAGTAAGAATCTATTCCATGCTGTCCCTTAACTGCTGGTAATTTTCTGGAAGATTTTGGTGTTCTTTGGCATGTAGAAACATCAGCCCACTTTCTGCCCTCATGTTCACATGGTGTCCTTCTTGTGTGTGTGTATTTGTACCCAAGTTTCTTCTTTATTTTATGAAGATGCCAGCCATAATGGATTTGGCTCCCATCCTATACCATTATAACTCATTTTAATAATTACACTACTTATTAATTACACTGCTTATTAATACATATGACCTTGGGCCAGGGATATAGCTATAGTTTTGAAAAAAGTTTACATTCTGAAGTATTG
>RJWT010001306.1:0-30984 GCA_004365215.1 Cuniculus paca | reverse complement strand
CTAATTTTATTACCTTTGTGTTTTATTCAGCTTTGAAGAAGAAAAGTATTCTGCCATTACAACAACATTGGTGAACCTAAAGATCTTATGCTAAGTGAAATAAGCTGGACATCGAAAGACAAACACTGTGTGACCTCCCTAGTGTACGATGTATGGAAAAGTTGAATACATGAAACAGGGAATGGAACAATTGTTTCATGAGTAGGGGGAGAAATGAGGGGAGGTTGGTGAATGTTGCAGTTGGATAGAATGAATAAATCTAAGGGTCTAACATACATTTGACTGCATCAGATACTGCAAATTTGCTTAGAAGAATAGGTTTCAAGTGTTCTTGTGATATATGTGCATATATGTGCATAGAGAGAGAGAGAGGGAGAAAGGGAGAGCAATGATAGTAAGTATGTAAAGAATTGTCTTTGTCACTTTTCAGGTACTTGGACAAAATGCCCTGCACCCGATTCTTAAGGGAGGTGAGGTTTGTTTGGCTCATGGTTTCAGTTCATGATTGCTGGCTCTGAAGCACAGAGGACAGGAGCTCCAGTAGGGCAGTGGGTTAGTGTGTGGTACTTATACAAAGCACAGAGGACAGCTGCTCATCCCATGGCATCCAGGAAGCAGAGAGAAAAGGGAGGGGCTTTGGGCAAAAATAAGCTATTCTCAGTCATGCCTCCAACCCACCTCCAACCACATCCTAATGGCATATTCAGCTACTGAATCACTGATGAGTATAGCAACACCATGATCCAATCACTTTCCCAAAGTGGTAGAATTTGGGCTGATAGTTCAGATCTGCCCTGTAACAGAAGTTGATAGGTTAATTAGCTTGACTGTAGAGATCATTTCACTATGTGTATGTATGCCATTTTATCCTGTTTTACCCCCTAAATACATGCAGTTTTTATTTAAGAAAGACTCCAACAAATGAATTAAGGGGAAACAAAATTTAATTCAAACTGTGTTTCTCAATGTCAGTAAATTTTTAGCATCATTTTCTTTTATAAGACAGTATCACAGTTAGGACTCTGTAGTGAAATAGGCCCGGAGAATTTGTTCACAGGATTGAGCACACTGTTGTACAACCAGTCTACAGCTCTGCAAATTGTGGCCACAGCCTCTAAAATGCTGAACAAATGATACGTTCGTGATGTTCTTTGAAATATGATGAAATTTTTCTCTCTCTAAGTGGCTTCTCTGAACACTGACTTGCTTGTTTTAATGAGACATGAATGTTGACATTGACTCCTGCAGTAAACATCCACCATCAAGTGTGTGCAGAGAATGGAGAACGGAGGGTGGGGCAGTCTGTTAGCTTTCTGAGTAGAAAGCTTCCTACCAGTAAGGATAATTGAGAAATAAACAGTGGTTTTTGCCCAAGAAAGGTCATATATTCTCCCACACAATGCTATGGAAACAGCAAACCTGACCGTTTGCCCATCACATCTGATACATGAGGAGAGGAATTATTCAGTTTTCAATGCAAATCTTAACCACTTACCAGTCCAATTATTTAAATACAGGATGACCAAAAATTGCATATTTACTTTTCATTAACTTTTATAAAATAATATAACAGGAAATACAAAAATGTCGATTTTATCAAATTTATTCAATACGGGAATTGGCTTGCTGAAATGATACCTGCCCCCTAAGACGCTCAAGACAGTCAGTATGTAAATAAATGTGCTGCATGAGTAATGATCGGGGTAAACTGTTAAGTGGTTAATATTTAAAAATTGCCCAGACTTTCATTTATGTTAATTTACTTACTCCTCAGGGAAATCCTGTACAGAAGGGTAAAAGTTCACAAAACCTTAATAATGGATCAAAATTGCACCAATTATAGTAGAGCTAGACACTGTGGATTCTGTGGAACTTGGCCTCTACCTTATGCTCATCCTGACAGTACAAGTTCAGGCTGTATCCTGAGCAAACCAAATACCTACAATGACAATCTAACGCTTAACTTCCTATATACTATACAACTTCATTTTTATTTCCCATAATTTGTTTACAAGTGAGGTTATAACTTCACTCATTTTATTAACATCTAATACTTCTCCTTATCTGGTATTTTATTATTTCCCATAATTTGTTTACAAGTGAGGTTATAACTTCACTCATTTTATTAACACCTAATACTTCTCCTTATCTGGCATTTTAAATTCTTACATTCTACACATGATCTGAACTTATGTCCTCAAAACTCATAAATATTCTTGGACCTTAGTGGTTTCTGTCTCCCTCCCCACATCCCCACCCTGTGTATGAATTCTATTTTGGCTTACACAGTGCTTCTTAAATAGGCATGCTCCAGAACTTAGCACTGTTTCTTGTGTGTCAACAGCTTTATCTTTCTTTGCACTGTGAATTCTCTGAGGTTCCCCGTTCAGCTGCTGAACACTCTCTGAGAACAGCACACACCCATAGACGTATGCCACTTCTAGTTTGTGCCTTCCTATTTTAGTTGGGTGCTTAGCACTGCTTCTTTCTCTTGTCCATGGTCAGATTCTTTCCCAATTAGTTTGTTAATTTCGTCTCCTTGCTGACTGCTGCTCCTTAAAATGCCTTCCTCCTTACCCGTACTAACACCACAATTTCCTGATTTTTATTTTATCTTCATGACCACCCTAAGCTAATATGTATATGGAAATTAAGCCTGATCTTTTTTTATTTATCATCACTCTACAAGTTCAAATACTTTCAGTTTCTACAAATCTCTCTGGTATGTCTTCTAATGTTGTTAACTATTACCTTAGTTTTAGCTGTGATCTTCAGTGTCTTCTGTGGAGAAAATAGCAGTGATTAAGTGTAAAAACATTAGATTTAAGAAATTACCTGTGTTTGAATCCTGGGCCTTTTACTTTTTGGATGTATTATTTGACCATGACACTGAACCTAATTTTTCTTATCTGTAAAGTGGGAACAGTAATATCAATAATGAAGATATCTCTTTCATAGGATTGCTTTGATCACAGCCTAGGTGTGTCTCACACATGGTCTCAACTCTTTATGCTCTTTTTTGCCATTTTCTATTTGGAATTTCTACCAAAACATAATAGAGCCTCCCCAAGCAGTCTTCTCTGTGTAAGCCAAAACAGAATTCATACACAGGGTGGGGAGGGAGACAGAAACCACTAAGGTCAAGAAAACTTTAGGAAATGAGAGGAAGATCAGCCTTTCTGTGATTATGATTCTATTGCTATTGTTTGTGTTCATCTATCTCTGGGATGATAATAACTTTATATAACAAAAGTTAAATGTAAATTCTTTAGAAGAGAAATTAAACTTCAAAACGACCACAGTATATTGACTCAGTGATGGTACTGGGTACTAGTCATCTTCTAAACCTTCTTGTTGAGAATGATGCAGAAAACTATCGTGCACTTTCCAGGTCAGAGATGGCTCTACAGTTTTAAGTGATGATAATAAGTTGGGGAATTAAGTGAACAGGTTATGTTTATAGCCACAATGAAAGCATATGAATCATACAGCTAAGCAATTTCAATCAAAGAAACAGTGGAAAAAGTGCCCTGGAAAGTCAGACACAAACATGATACTGATCTTAAGCCTCTTGGTCACTTTAAGCAATAAGAAATTCTGGGCAAGCAGGATAGCTGCTCCTGAGTTGCTCCTTGCCTGTGTCTTATGTTTTTCATATGTGAGAAAGACAATTAGATCATATTCTTCCCCACATGGGGAAACTAAAAACATCACCCTGAAAGTAGAATAGAATGAGAGTTAAGCTTAATTGTGTCAACTTGCTCGACTTGGAAACTACGAGGGGATTAGTAAAGCACACTTTTGCTTGTGTGCTGGTGGGTCATGGAGAAATGATTTTGGGTCCTGTGTATAATCCTTGGACCCTAGCACTCTGGCACTGTTTCCCTACTCTGCATTTTGGTCAATATGGACTAAGCATCTTTTCTTTGCCACACCCTTCTCTCATGATGTTTCTGCCTTGTAGCCATCTGATTATGGACTGAATCCCCTGAAACTATGAAACAAATTGAACCTCTTCTCCTTTAAGCTGGATGTTGTGGTGCATATTGTGTCTCAGAGACAGGAAATCTGACTAGTACAACTAGTCATTACTATGACTTGGGCAGAATGCTGAAGTAGGGTGGGGAATGAAGGTGAAAAAACAATCACTGGATATGGTCAATGCACGCTTTGTGCATGTATGGAGATATTGTACTGAATTCTGTTAATATGTCTCATTAATATACTAATAAAACTTGAAAATATAAAAAATAGCTCAAAGACTGAGAAAAATTCTCCCTGTAATGCTTTTGGCATTTGTATAAAAAAGCTGGTGTTATTTATTCCCCTAGTCTGCCACTTTATTTGTATTTTTAGATAAACATTTCATGAGGCAGGAATAAAAATTAAGAGATCTCTCGATACTGTAAGATGAATACTATTCATTTAAGGATTGTGAGTCGAACTTAGTGTAATAAAACAATAAAAATATTCAATCACCTGTTTTTTAATGAGGTTAACAGTAAAGAAAATTTTGCTGCCATGTCTCACCTTTTAAGGCAAAGAGCAAATGCTTAGAAAAGATCATATTGGGGCTGGGGATCTAGCTCAGCAGTCTAAAGCGCCTGCCCGGCAAGCGCAAGGTCGTGAGTTCAACCCCTGGTGCCGAAAAAAAAAAAAAAAAAGAAAAGATCATATTGAGGTAGCTGAATAAAAACTTAAGTATTCAACAAATATTTGTTACATGAATGAATGGAATGTTTCTGGTCTTAAATAGCCAACACCAAAAAGTAAGAAAGACTATGTTGTGTTTTCGACTACTCAAACTCTGTCAAAAGTGTTGATTCAATTTACTAATTCTCTTTTGGGCTTTATCTAAAATTCATTATTTCAATTTGTTTTTTAAACAAATATTTTTATATTTAATGTTTCCAATATTTTCTTATATATTGTCTGTTCCTCTTTTAAGCCAGTTTTGCCTTGATATTTTTGTTCTACTCATAGATGCTATTCCTTGACTTATCTCTTTGAAAATTATAAGCACATACAAAGTTATTTCCAAATACGATCTGATATTGGTTTATCTTCTGAATTTTAGTTTTGTTCCTTGTCTATTAGGGGGTCTGCAGTTGTCAGGGGTTCCACAAAATTATTCAATCTTCAGCTGAGGCCTAAGGCTCTCACGTGAAGGTGACCGGGGATATAAGGTAGATTCAATCAATGAGTCAGAGGCATCAGGTCTATGATCTGATGCTGTTCTCTTACCTCCTTCATTGTGGACCTCCCAAAACTGTATCTAGCTCTGAGCTGCACTGAGTAACTCTGACTCTTTGCCTCTTCCCTAAATAATCAAAACTTTAGATTTTAAAAAGTATGTCTCCACATCTTGAATCCAGTAGGCTTAGGTTCAATCCCACTTTTAATGTTTCTCTGTTTTCACCTCTAGTAAATAGACATTTGCCTTTTGTTTGAACATGGCTATTAAAAATTTTTCCTTTTATGATTTATGTAGCAATGCTGTATATCTGGACAGTAAGAAACATTGAAGGATGACTTTACAGTGGTATCTTGACTGGAAATTCTAAAATAAAGATTAAAATTACTTCTTGAGACTCAAGCCAAGAGGCAAAGACATTGTTTTGGAAGTAGGATCATTCCCCTCAAACTAAAATCATATGACTGGACTACTATCATTAAAAGCAAAACTAAGCTAAATTAAACTAAAGAAATAGACTCTGACATGTCCTCTCAGTTGAAATGATGTTAGCATAAATCATTTGTATCATGAGGCAATTTCTAAGCAGTTGATTTGGTAGAGCTCCAGAGGGTCAGGACCCTCAATAGACTTCCCAGCACCAGCAAGAAAGTGACTGTTTATTCATACACCATTGGAGCTGGCAGGACATAGAGTTATGAATTGGCTTATTTTGTGAACTGATCGGAAGAAAAAGGAAGAAATTTAGTGAAAAACTCTTAGCTGATTGCAGAGTTCAAGTTAATTTTTAGGTTTTCAGGCCATCAGACTTTCTTTTCATCATGCTATGCAGTTTAATTTGTTTTCTTTTTCTTGTACAAACGGTAAATGCAGAATATCTTCTAAGATATCTGAAGAAGTCTTATTAGCTTCCTGGTTTAGAATTGGTTTAACGTATAACAATTTATTGGTATTGGTGAAAATGATGTGTTTTGTTGAGTGTACTTGATTAGTCAGAACATTTAAAATGATTCAGATGATATTGAACTTGTTCTCTTATTTAATCAGTTTCAAGTGTTCACTAAATTAGTTTCACCTTTGTTTGATTAAAAGTGTTCCAGAGTATTTATGAGGGCTCATTTTGGTTGTTAACTTGATGGGTTGAGGGACGCCTAGAGAATTAGTCAAGGGTATTTCTGGGTGAGTCTATGAAGGTGTTTCTAGGAAGGGCTGGCTGAGAGTGAGCAAACTGAGGGGATGACCTGCCAAGAAAATGGTTGGCATCCTCTAATAGGCTGGGAATACAGATGAAATGAAAGAGCAGAAGGGATAAACTCACACATTCCTCACTTTGACCTTTCTTTCCTGGTGTGTTTTCTGCTACTATTGTCACCTGTAGACATCAGACGCTATCTTCATCAGCCTTTGGACACGGACTTTGGACCAGTGATTCTATGGGAAGTTTCTAATTCTTTAGCCTTTATATGGCACTGTATTACTGTTCCCTATTGTTCTAAGGCTTCCAGCTTCTTGGAGTGCACAGCTCCTCAGCCTGCAGGCAGGCATCTGCGGGCTACCAAGTCTCTGAGTGTGAAAGCCAACCCTATAAATCCCCTCTTATAAATATATACACATTCTCCTCTTTCTGTGGAAAACCCCCAGTGCCGCACTGTTCTCAAAAATCATAAATATTTTACAGCTACAACATGTTATCACAATCAGGCATCTAGTTTTTAGGCTTTTAGAGTTATATAGCTTTCTATAACTCATGCATTCACTTTTTCCATTTTGAATACACTTGGAGTGTCTATCTATGACTTGGTAGACATTGTGTTAGTTACCTGAGATGAAATAGAAAGCTAATGAAAGCATACTTATTGTACTGATATAATTAATAAACTCTAGTGGAAGAAATAAAGATAATCAAAGAATTATAAGATAAACAAACAGAAAAATTCTTATAAATATTATAAAAGAAAGAGACCAGTTGCTGTGATGGTGTAATCAGAAAATTTGACTTAATTAAGAATTCAGGGAAGCAGATGAGAGTGTAACCTAGTGGTAGAGCACATGCTTAGCATGTTTGAAGTCCTGGGTTCACATCAACACCAAAAAGAAAAAAAAACCAAGCAAGCAAGCAAGAAAGAAAGAAAAAAAGAGAGAGAAGGATATCAGAGAGGAAGTTTATCTACGAGTAAGTTCAGCGAGCAAAGGAAAATCATTTTCAGAAGAGAATAGGGTGTACAAAGATTTGTGGAAAGATAGTTCATGAATCCTTTGGTAAGAAAAATAGGCCAATGTTTCTGTATTTAACAAGGGGAAGAGTGGTCCACCATGAAGCTGGAAGAATCGACAGAGCTAGCTTATGCATGGCCTGTAGGCAGCAGATAAGGATTTTAGAGTTTGTCTTCAGAGCAATGAAAGTATTTAAAGAACTCACAAGACTCCCTGGATGCAGGATGAGAACAAACTACTAATAGCGTAGACTGGGTGCAGTATGCCAGTTTTGGGCTAATGAACTCCACTTAATAGATGACAATAGCCTGTGTGAAGCAGCGTGAGTGGACATGAAGGGAAATGAACAAATACGAGAAGGATTTAGAAAAGATTATTGACAAGAGCTAATCAGATGATAATCAGCATGCTTCTTAGTTCTACACCTCACATATCTGAACATACAATGAGATCCTTCATGGAAATAGACCTGGTTTTAAGAAGGGCACATTTCCAAAGATACCTTCCTAGATTGAAGTACTTTTAAAATATTTGAGAAAAGATGCCAGATGAGAGATTGGTCATACAGGCCTGGAACTCAGATGATAGTTTTTGATTAGAGATGTAATTTGTGAGTGACTTTCATATAATGATGGCACTGAATTATTTCACCAAGGAAAATGTACAGAGAGAGAAGAGCAGAAGTTTCAGGCTTTAGACTTTGTCACCTTTACTGTTTGGGTAAAAAAAAAAAAAAAGGAATCAATAGAGAGACTCAAAGCATCCAAAGTGAAAGGAAGAAATTTAGGTGATTACTGTGTGGCAGGATCATAGGAAGTAAAAACTTCCAGGACACTGTGGTCAATGATATGTCCCCCACTGAGACTTGCCCAGTCATCAGGGTGACTGGCCAAATGCTGAATCATAATGGTGTCTAGCTCCTTCTTCCCAGAAACCCCTGCGATTTCTTCTTCCCAGCTGCCTTTGCCAAACCCCTCATGTACCACAAATGCTCCTACCTCCTTCAGCCACGTCTTGCTGAGCAGCCTATGTCAGCAGCCCTGTGCCCTCTGCCATCAGAGTACATTTAAGCTTGCACCTTGCTTTTGTCTTCAGAGAGTCAGCTCGATGATTGTTGTGGTGATTCTCTCCATGCCCATATCTTATCTCTCTCCCCTCTTTTTCTCTGCGCCCCTTTTGTATCTTTTCCTTGTCTCCTCAGATTGAGCCAAAAAAGCTCAATCAGTCAACAATGTTGATTTCTATGGAAATCATGAAAAAGAAGAAAACTGAAAATATTCTTTGGATTTACTGATAGGGAGAATACTTGTGTCCTTAATGAGGGGCAGTTTTGGTAGCATAATGCAGGCAAGAATCCCAATTGGAAAAATGTCTCTAGAAAATGAAAGATGACAAAATGTAAACTGCATGGATTGATAATTCTTGGAGGAGTTTGTTTAGTGAAAATGAAAGTAGTAGAGCTGTGGCAAATATATTATCCTTGCATAATCATTGATAATTCTTGATTCAAATCCAGTATGCATAAGCTTTTATGTAACGCTTTCTAGTTTTTAGTGTTAATTTGGAGAGGTCTAATGCCATTTTATTTTTAATATTTTGCATTTGACTTTTATTTTCTCTTGTTACATGTCTTTCCCATTTTTTACTTTTTTGGAATTTTAAGATAATGCATCTTTATTCTCAGAGTATTAAATGTGCCCTATGTTTTCAGCTTTTTTTTCCCCGTTACTGAGTTTGCCCTTGTAATTTATTTTTACTATCTATAATGTAGTTTTAGAATATTTACTTTAGACTTTTTGACTTGAGAGCATATAAATCAATTAAATAAAAACGAGACAAGTAACATCTAAAGTAGGTAGGGATAATTTTTAAATCATTATGCAAGAATGTCATTAATAACAGGCCTGGAACTCAGATGATAGTTTTTGATTAGAGATGTAATTTGTGAGTGACTTTCATATAATGATGGCACTGAATTATTTCACCAATTTCATGCTGAAATTCATGATATAGGTCAGAAGATTCTAACTGTGCTCTAAAATCATGTAGGTGCAGTTGAAAAAAGTACAGCAACCGTCCCCCAAATTTTCATTTAATAAGTTTTTAGAATACTACGGTCAATTCTATATTTTTAAAACCTGATGAATATTCTGATGAATAGCCAGGTTTGGGAGACTTGACTGATTGTTTTATTTATGTAGGTATATAGAAAAAGGACAATGGAATTTATTACTATTTGTTTAAGGTGGCATTATTTGTAAACAATTCTTTCTTATGGCTGTCTTATAGGGAGATTATACTTCCTTACCCTATTATTTTGGGAGCATCAGGTGACATACATAGACTGATACACATAGGCAGAAGTGATAATGTACTAGTTGTTGTGAGGAGACTTTAAGATCTATTGCGAGAGTACACTAGTTCTTGAGCTTCTTTTCTCTGCCATGAGAACATCTAACCTGAAGTCAAACTTGGCTAGAGCCAGCTGAATGACAGCCAACTCACAATCAACTTGAAGATCCATGATTGAGATAACTTATGGGAGTTAGGATTGGTTTTGGAAAATTCTCTAGATAAGAGCAATCCAAATGCTTTTGCCTAAACATGAAAGTAAAATAAAAACAGACTTATTTTCTTTTGTTCTACCCTGGTATGAGTTTAGGGCGTTAGAGATGGGGATAAAAATCCCCTGGGATTTTGATGGGATTAACTCCAGAAAACAATTGCTAAAGTAAAGGTTCAGGTCTTGAGCATCAGTATATTCTGGGTATTCACAATAGTTATACAAATTTTCGTTTAAGGAAACAATTGAAAAAATAGAAACAGATTTATTATTTTCTTAAGCAGCTCCATAAGCATTAGTATTAAAATATGGATGCAGTTTTAATCATTCACCCAAACTCCTACTTATGCAGTAATGGGGAAAAATGCCATTTGAAGAAGATTCCAGAAAATATCTGAATTAAAACTTTTAAGATTACAATACAATATCCAAACTTCAGTTCAAGTAAGTTCTACATGACTATAAATTTTTCATTTATGATAGTGTCATGGTTTAGATCCAAAATGTCCCCCAGTGGCCTCGTGTTCAGATGTGGGACTTTTGGAAGGTGATTGAATCATGGGAATGATGTAATCCATATATGAATTCAGAGCTAACAGTGCTGTTAGGAGGAGGGCCTGGCTGGAGGTGGATTATGGGAAACTGAAAGAGTCTATCTTCCTCCCTGGCTCCTCCCTTCTCTCTCTGCTTCCTGGCTGCTATAACCTGAACAGCTTTCCTCTGTGGTAGGCCCTTTAATCATTCCATTTCTGTGTTTGAGCCTGCCACCCATGAAGTGAAACTTCTGACACTGTGAGCCAAAATAAACCTCTTCTCTTTTAAGTGGGTGTTGAAAATCGTGTGTGTGTAATGAGAAAGTGACTAAGACAAATAATAGCCTCGTGTCCAATTTCTTTCAAAAGCTGTATGTTTATCATTTGTTATTTGTTTAATATTATTTTATTCTCTAGCTTTACTCGACCTCTGTTTTCATCCACATTGCCTATTTAAATGACAGTTTTGGTTTTTCAGTGCTTTTGTGCTTATTATTTTGTGTTTGTTATTTTCTATATTAAGGAAATTGTTGCATTGCAAATGTGAATGAATCTCTTGAAATCTCTGAAAAATCTCATATAGGCGCTAATCTATTCTTTGGCCCTCGTGGTTGAGAAATAATTTACTAGTCTATTACTTATAGGTTATAGGTAAAGAAATAATAATGAGTATTAACAGTCCCAGTTTGAAATCATATGGTATTTTATTTGTAGCTCTTAACTAACGACTTCATTGAGAAATAGTACATCATCACAAATTAGATTGTATGTCAAGCTAGGTATTGTAGAAGAAGAGGGAGCATATTTGAACATTCAAGTTTGTTTTTGGTAAAGAATATGGAAGACCATCTTATGCCAAGAGGACTAGTAAACTATATCCTTTGTTGTCTGTCTTTTCACCAACTTATTGAGCTATCTTTAAAATAAAATAATTGTACCATAGAACCCATTACCATAAGAGTTGAACAGAACAAAAATAATGACAAAATAATACATGAACTGTGTGTTTGATTTAAAAATGGCAAAAATTCTTCCAAATTTCTGTTTGTCTTTTAAATGCCCTTGTTAATGTAGATGAGATTTACTGAGTTGAAACATTTTAATTGAGTCTGATACATAGGAGATATCACTGGTTGTAGGTACTTTTACTTATATTTTTATCTGACATAATTATTAATGATGACAATATGCAGAGGTATGTATGTTTACAAAACAAAAGATTTCTTTTAAATATTTGAAAAAAAGAATACTGTGGTTAAAGGAGCTAACCGATGTAGGTTTGGACCAATGGCAAAAGCAATGTCTCTTTTAGCAGTAAGTCCACATATTGCTACTAGAATAACTAATGTTCTGTGAAAAAACGAGGTTCCACAGAGTTGTCATGGAAACTCCATCACAGCCTCCGTGAACTGCGTCTTATGTTTACTGCTTTTGTTTAGGTAAAAAATGTACTCTCAAACTTCATGTGATCAGAGGTGGGATTTTTGATAGCCATAGGATTATGGAGATGTTATATTTATCAGTAGATACATCCATTGATGAGTTTATAGCTGTATTTGCAGTTTACTAATTGCAGACCTGATTAGTGGAACCCGAGTGAAAGAGCTAGGGGTGTGAGCTGGGTGTATTCTTGTCTCTGCCTTCTCTTCCTCTTTCTCTGCTTCTTGACTTGTGTGGGTTGAGCAGCCTGCCTCCTCATTCCCTTCCCTATGCCCTTTCTGCCCTGGGAACTAGCTAGCCATAGACTGAATGCTTTCAACCCATGAGCTTTTCAAAATAAATCTCTCTTTCTTTATGTCTCTGGTGTTGGGTATTTTGTCTCCGTGACAGGAAAGTGACTAAAACATGTATAGTTTTCATGTAAATTAAGCAAAAAATTATAATGCTTCCATCCCAATGTCTCATTCCCCTTGGCAGAGACTCCTCTGGCCATTTACTCAAAGGGTGGTACTTGAGTAACAGCCTGAGTCATCTTTTAGGGAAAAGGAGCTCGGGAAAGACACTTGACTTACGCCAGCTTTTATGCTCCTGAGACTATACTTTTGCTAGGTGTCTATACGAAATAAGGGCAGAGTTACAGAGTACATTATATGATGTAACAAATAAGGCAGTTAATTTGGGTTTGTTTCCACAGAGTAAGTCATTTGATATTTCAAAGGGCAGATTAGTTTTGATCACAGCAAATTATTATATTCTTTCTGAGTCATTAAAAACTATTACCAGCCTGTACCAGACTGTGTTTTGAAGCACTGCTGTTATATTTAAAACATATAATTTGTAGAAAAAAGTAAAATCATGAAGCTTGTCAAATAACTTTATCTTTCGTGTTAAAAAGAGGAAGCAAATGCTTCATGTTGAATTATAAGGTAGGGAAATCACTGGAAAAATTGATATGCAGAAAAGAGAATGTTATTTCAATATTTAGAGGGGAAACTGTGGTAGAGTTTACTAATGCTTTTCATATCGGGTCTGCTGGTCTTTCCTGCAAACACTGGGTTAATCTGCCTTCCAAATCCTTTACTGGTATACAGAGTCTTATGGTAAGTTCAAGAAAGTAAATTGTGAGAGGAAATTCATGCATCTTGTTTCTGGCTGAGGATCTGAAGGACAAGAATGTCCCCGTCCCGATGTCTCATCCCTTGGCAGAGGCTCTCAGGCCGTTTACTGAAAGCTTGGTACTTGAGTAACAGCCTGAGTCATCTCTTAGAGAAAGGCAGCTCAGGAAAGACACTCGACTTACACTAGCTTTTGTGTACCTGAGAGTAGACTTCGCTATTTAAGACACTTTTTCTAGAATTAGTATTCACTTTGACTAAGGCAGGTATATCTGATGCACAATCTGTGTATAAACTTAAATTTTATTAAACCGAATCATACTTTAATAGGATAAATGTCATTGTAGTTGTTCCTTCAAAAAAATATTGTGTAAGTGTAACCATTAGGTGTTTCAAACATGTACTAATAAAGAAAATGATCTGAAAAATTAAAATCTAATAAAATACTACATAATTTACATGACCTTCAACTGGCAAATCAGATCTTAAAATTAAATCATTAACAGTTTTTGTTTTGCATTTCCTTTCTTAGGTTGTCTTTCAGTTTCAATATTAACCTGTGAGTGTTACAGAATGAATTTTTTTCTTAAAGATTTTTTTTATTACATATAGTCAGTATCAGTTGCTTGAAATATCGGAGATATTTGTATTTAAAATCAACTGAGCTTCATATCTTTTTGTGCAGGAATGGGGAACTGGTTACATATTGTTTCATTATGGTCATTATTTTATGAGGGCATTCAATTTTTTCTCTTTTCAGTATTAGAAAAAGACAGTTTTCTCCTAAAACTGAGCATTGTTTCTTCTTTTGTCTATATTATTAAAAAAATTTCTCCTGAAAATTCAAAATTATTGATAATTCTATACATGTAGAATTTTAAAATATCATTTGTATCTGCAGATATTTCTAGCTTTCTGCTGCTAGTATTACTGTTTATATTTGTCTTTTTAAATTAGTGAGTGCTTCCAGCTTATTGTTTATTTTATTAGGATATTTTTTAAATGTTTGCTTTTATTGATCATTGGCATTATTTTCTATCTTATTAATATAATATCTTCCAAAGTTTACTATTTTCTTCTTTCCTCTTTTTTTAGTGTGTGATACTGTTTTTTCTGGCTATTGATAGCAGTTTTACAATTAAAGTAATTCACCCACTTTGGGGAGGAGTTAAAAGTGTTAATTCTTAAATTTAAACTCTGAATAGTTAAGGTTAAGAGAACACTGTTCATAATCACAGCTCTTTTTAGAGGAAAAAAAGAAAAAATTCTGTATTTTAAGTCTTCTAAAAATATTACATTTTGATCTTTTGTGTGTTTGAAATTATTATGCTTAATAATTGGGATACATCTAAGTTCATACCCTCCATACTGAAATCCAGTTCTCTCAATTTTATATAAAATACACGTTTCTGTTTTTGTGTATTTCTAACCTTATTTGTAAGCAGATGGGAAGGAAAGTTAACTTTGAGTTTTCCCTACTAAGTTTTGTTTTACAGGATCCTAACAGTGCATGAGTAGGGTTTCTCATATTTTTTTACTCTCTACTTATATCATCTTAATGTCATTTTCCTCTTCAATTTCTGGTTGTTGAGGAAGTGTGTTTATCTCAAAGTACAATCACTTTTGAAATTCATAATGTGTTCCTCAAATTCTAAAGAAGAAGCCTAAGAATATGGATTTTTAGATAAAAGACATCGATTTGAATACTAATTTTACCATTAATTAGCTAAGTGATCTTGGATCCATTTCTTTGCTGAGCTGACCCTCAATTTCCTCATCTCTACAGGAAAAAGGGGTCAAACACGTTCACTGCAGGAAAGATAGCATGTTTAATAAATAGTGCTGGAAAAACTGGCTTGCCCTATGCCAAAAACTAAAACCATATCTTCAACCATGCAGTAAACTAAAGTCAAAATAGATCAAAGATCTAAATAAAATAGAAACACTAAATTTTCTGAAAGAGAAAATAGGTAGAAATCTCAAAGGCATAGATGTAGGCAGAGACTTCATGAACAAAACCCAGACCGCAAGGGAAATATTACATGGAATCAACAAATAACATCTCATCTTATTAAAAACTTTTTACACAACAATAGAAATCACCATCAGTGTAAAAAAAAACTACACATGGAATGGGAAAAAATTATAGCCAGTTGCCCCTCAAACAAAGGACTTCTATTTAGAACATAAAAAGAATTGAAAAAATAAGATCCCCCAAATTCAAAGACCCAATCCAAAAATGAGCATCTGATGTGAATACGTACTTGTCAGATGAAGAAATACAAATGGCAAATAAATACATGAAAAATGTTCAGTATCTTTGGTCATTCAAGAGATGGAAATTAAAAAAACATTGAGATTCCATCTCACCCCAGAAAGAATGATTATCATAAAAAAATCAACCAATAACAAATGCTGGTGGGGTTGTTGGGAAAAAGGAGCACTTTTCCACTCTTGGTGGGAACATAGACTGGTACAGCCACTGCAGAAATCAGCGTGGAGATTCCTTAAAAACTAGGACTAGAGGTCCCATTCGACCCAGCTACTCCCCTAATGGGTATCTTCCCAGAATTAAAAACATCATACCACAGTGATATATGTGCACCCGTGTTTATAGCAGCACAACTTGTAATAGCTAAATCTTGGAAACAACCTAAATGCCCATCAAACAAGGAATGCATAAAAAAGATGTGGTTTTTCAAAAAATATAATGGAGTTCTACTCAGGCATAAAGAAAGATAAACTGGAGACTCTTATATGTAAATGATTTCAACTCAAGACCATACTTACAAGTGAAATAAATCAGACTTATGTGTGTAAACATTGCATGGTCTCACTAGTGTGAGAAACTGAGCAAGTATAGATATTATGAATTGGGAAGAAACTGTTCAAAAGAAAAACAAACTGCGATGTCCTAAAGGGTAAAGGAAGAAAGGGTTAAAGAAAAACATTTATTTATACACAAGATAGTTAAGATAGTTGTATAGCTAGTTTCTCTTAGTTCATTGAAAGAAAGGTTTGTGCTAATATAGTTTGGACAAGATATCATTCTTATATCTTGTGCAATGAACAACTACTATGAAGGCAACAATATGCAATGTATTAATTATTGTAACTCTCTTATTAACCTGTTTTGAAACTCTGTTTTATTGTATTTTTATTTTTTCTCTTTAAAATAAAAACAAAATAAAATCAAGAAAAAATATGTGGAACCCAAGGACAAGCCTTGGCAGCAGTGTTGCTCCCTGATGCCCTTTTATATTATTTGTTAGCTGCTGCTGTATAACAAATGACCCATAAACTTAGTGACTACTAGACATGATTTAGCTGAATGGTAGTCTATTGGTCTTATTTGGACTCACTAACATGTCTGAATTTGGCTGGCATTTATTGCTCTCATTCACTTGTCTGGCATGTGACTGCCATATGGCTGGTACCAGAAATAACACTGAATGGACACCTTAATTCTATTCCATGTGGAACCTCATGCTTCAGCAGGCTGTTGCATTGTGGTCTTTGGGGTCTAAGTGCAGCAACAGAACAAGCTCTAATGTACAGTTTAAAAAGACTCTTGTTACATCTTGATTAATAAAGTTCCAAGAGTTGAAACAAGCCACTTGGCTAGCTCAGTTTCAAAAAGTGGATGCATAGACTTTCTTGATGGTAGAATCTGTAATTTCATGTCGAAATAGTTTAGATGTAAGGAGGAAAAATAGATGGTTCCTTTTACATTTTTCATAGACAGCCCTTAGCTAAACTGATTATAAATATTCATAGTAGTCCCACATATGGAATATGCTCATTTCCATCTAGGAAACTTAAAAGATTCTTCCAATTATGGCACTAAGCTTGAAAGTCTATAATCTTGATCTTGTAATTTTTGGCATATCCAAATGTGATTTCTTGGATGTGGTTTCTATTGATTCAGGGACCGATTATGTGAAAATACTAGTTATTTGCTCTTACTCAACTAACATATTACAATAATACAAGCACAACATAACTAAAATAAAAATTTTTATTCAAAATGGGAAAAACAAGAAGCAGATAGCTTTTACTGATCCTTAACGTTTCTTTTTTTTTTTTTTTTTTTTTTTGCGGCACCGGGGGTTGAACTCACGACCTTGTGCTTGCCAGGCAGGTGCTTAGGCCGCTGAGCTAGATCCCCGGCCCTAATCCTTAACATTTCTGGGGAGACTGGTGATAAGGAAAGTTTTATTTTCCAGTCTAACAAGATTTGCTTTTCTATTTTTTTCTCAATTCTGCTTGCAAATTAAACAGTTTTTTTTTTAGTTTGCCTTTGTATTCTCTCAAAGTCATCTCTTTGCTAGTTCCAGAATTTCATTAGATACTTTTTTTGATTTTCCAAGCTATGATAAATAATGTTTTTGCCAATTATTTCACAAATGTCTAGCATTAATCCTTATTTTCCCAATGTCCTATAGCGATTTCCTCACCATGTTTCAGCCTTTGCTTTTTCATTAATACTTTTCCAGTTTTCATTAATAATTTTTTACAGTTTAGTCCAAAAGTCAATGAAATATGATTTAGTTTAACATGTTTGGTAAAGAATGACACTATTTCTAGGTAACATGTTCTATACCAATGATCTTCTGCTGAATACTAAATGTCCTCAAAATGTAGTGATTCAAATGACAAACATTTACTAGTAAACAATTTGTGGGCTAACAGTGGGATCTGTGGGGTTATGGTGGAGTGTCAACTTGATTGGCATTGTGATTCACTCATGGGGTTGGTGAACACACTTCTGAACATGTCTGGATGGCTCCTGGAGGCATACCTTTGGGTACTGTACAGTACATGGTCATTGACACCCCCTCCTTAGTGCTATTCCCCGATCAGCTTCCTGGCCACCATGAACTACATGTCTGGCCCACCATGCCCATTGGTCATGATGTTCCTGACTTGTCATCAGATAATCATGAACTGAATCCCTGACACCAAAGCTATGAGTCAAATTAATCCTCTACACCTTTCAGTTTGGAGATTAATCTGCTGCTCTCAATTAGATTCACTAGTGTATGTGTGGTCAGTTGGTAGTTACTGGAATAACTGATCACATGGAAGATAGCTAGAGCTACAGGGCATGCATCTGTCCTCGTTTTTCAGGTTAGTCACAGTGATTGCTGGATTCTGAAAGGAGACATGACCCGTTAATGCCGTTAATGTAGAAGAGATTTTTAAATTTCTGTTTCTTTCATGTGTGCCATGGCTCCATGTATTAAGGAAAAATACAAGACTGAGCCCTTATTTAATACATAGAGAGGGCCTTCAATCACAAAACAAAAGAGTATTTATTCAGATGGGACAAATTCGCAGTCATACTGCAATCTATTGCACCCTATTCTTTATAATAAGTGGCTATTCTTTTCTTTGGCTCTGGTTCTGTAGTTGTCACTGGTCTCTCTAGAGGGTTTTCAAGCTTTTTGCAGAATGAGTTTCCTCTAAATCTGCATCCAATGATAGTCTTGACCTCTGTCAACTTTAAGAATAAAATTTCACCTTGTAACCCAGGGCACCAAATTTAGACTTTACTCATAAGCACAAAACTCTTGGCTTTTTACACCTTTTGTTGCATGCTAAATAGGCACATCCACAATGTTTGCAACCTTGATGGAGGGCTGTGGGGCCAGGTAAATAAGCTAGAAAAAAAGAGGCAACAATTCAGCATGGTCCTCTGTTCAAATCTTACCATCCTAAATATAAAGCAGATATGACTTGGGTAACAGAACTGCCGAAAATAATATGGAATATTTGCCTATGAGTAGAGTATGCAGTCTGATTTTGCTACAAACAACACCAGCCCAAAATGATGGTATAGAATCAAATACCTGGTAAGTGACTTGGAAGCAGAGGTTGAATGTCTGATAACTTAAGACTGGATATAGCTGCTTACTGTGCTATCAGGTTAACTCTAACTGAATCCAATTCCACTGACTGTGTGACTAGAGATTATTCAAAGCATTTCAGATGGTCTTCCCAGAGCCTGACATGGACATCTCAGTATTTCCTCAGCTTTGAGGGCACTCATTTAGAACCAGGGTAAACTGAGGTCACAAGTTAGTCACTATAAGTAAAAGTATACCATTATCTTTACTACTTTATTCCAGCATCTGCTGATACAAATACTATCTCTCTTTTTTTTCTTGGAAAATTATGTGAAAAAGTTGAGGAAGCACTATATTTAGCTGAACAAAAATGAATTGACTTTTATAATATTTTTCGTAGTTCTTATTTCTCTTAGAAAATGCATGCACACAAATACACAGGTAATTTTCCTAGTAACTCGTTAACTCCATGAGGACAAGACAGCTGTCTATATTATTCATTGCTGTATCCTTAGTTCCTTGTATAGTGTGGGGTGTTTGCCTGGAGCTGATTATATGTTTGTAAAATGAAACATTCAGACATATGATACTGGAGGTACAATCTGAATGTTCTGAGGCCTCTGCCTCTGAGAAACTTGCACACAAGAAGGAAAGTTTTTAACTTGCATCATTCTCCAGTTGCATATCTGTCTTTGGGGACCCTAGAGGAGGCAGAGCAGAAATATTGTTTATGGTGATTTTCAGTTATTTAAACTCCCTAGAGTCATTAGTGAACCCACAAGATAATTTCAAAGAGAAATGAGGTACCCTTCACCCTTCATGCAGTAGCATTCCTGTGGCTTTCTGAGAGGCTCAGAAATATAGAAATGTAGAAGGAGATGTTCCAGCTTCAATGCCTCATAACCATCCTCTGTTAAGAAGAATGTACTGACCCTGCTTTATCACAGGTTAAAGGTTGTGCTTTCTCCACCATTGCAGAATCATTCACACGGAGTCATTTTAGTCAGACCAACTGCCTGCCAAGTAGAATGACTGAGACTGACTGATCTGAGCAGAAATTATGGTCTATAATGGTTTTTCTGCTTCATGTGCAGAAACAGCCTCCAGCTGGATCTAGTTGAGCTGGACTAAATTGTATTTGATTCATCGACTTTGCTGCAATTCATCTATATCACAATATGGCAGAGACCCAGAACTGCAGTCTATTTGTTCACATGGCATTAAAATGATTTGGAGTAAGGCAGATAGACTGCATATTTTGGTCTCATTTTTATTTTCTCTGGTCACTCCAAATCATAGGAACACTTTGACACAGAGATGCACATATCAAGGAATTTTAAGACGGTTTATACTTGTTGAATCATATCATAATTTTCAGAAAATTTTTGGGCTTATTTTGCTCATGAATTTATAATAGTAATATATAATGAGACCAATATGTGCCATATATTATGCTGTATACTTTTCAATCTTTAGGTCTTTAAGTCTACATGAAACTTCATTAAACTAGGTGGTGTTGTCATATCCTTCTTGACAGCTAATGACACTGGGATCAGAGAGGTTACATAACCCACCCCAAGGGAGTACTAAGTAGTAGCTAGGATTTAAGCTCAAGTGGTTGGAGTCCACAATTAATGCTGTTACTCATCCATCTTAATATTTTTTCTTCTCTTCCTCCTTTCTTCCTTCTCCTCTTCCTTACTTCCTTTCCTTGTTCCTTCTTTCTTCTTTCTTCAAGTAGCGATTCTTGATTACCTATTCTTCTTGTAAAATTAAAAATACTAAGGTATATATTTTAGCTACTTAAAGAACTTCAGTGAGGAAAATAATTATTTAAATAAAATTTACATAGAAACGTGGTGAATACGCTAATATACCAGCAATCTGATAAAATGCATATAGTATAGGATAAGAGGAATGTCATTTCCACAAGGTCATATTTACCTGTCAGTTCTCTTCATCACTCTATTCCCAGACTGAGTGTACTAACTTAAACCTTTAAGGTGTTTGAAAATATTTGTTGACTGAATCACTTAAATGCATCTGACAACAAGGTACCATTTGATTTGCTCCAGGCCTATAGTAAATACTCACAAGTGTTAAAAATATTTAACATAATTATCAAACACTTATTTAGCATGGTGTTTTGTTATGTGCCAAATATTCTGTTAAGCACTTTGCAAATGTGAGCATAACTAAACCTCATCACAGTTATCACCTTATTTCCTGGATGGAAACTTGGATTGGCGGAAAGGTTGAGTCATTCATTGTAGCTACAATGTGGCAGAGCCAGGACTCTAGCATGGGCTGTCTGGCTCCAGGATCAAGGATCAGCCACCACCCTATGCTCGTTTAGAGGCTTGGGGGAATGTTCTATCTTGACTTGACATTCAAGTCACACACTTCTCTTTCTTTATATGTTTCTCCTTTTTGTCATGATATATATACACAAAGATTTCAATAAATATGGAAAAATTGGAATTCATGCTTTTAGGATATAATTTATATAAATATAAGGAAATAGCTTTCATTTTGTTTTGGACAAGCTCCTGTCACAGTGGTATGCACATATAGAACTGCCCTGTGGATTCTGAAATTTTTGAGTCTTCTATTCCTACCTTCCTCCTCCCTATCTCTGTAATTTTTCTGACTTGTTCATTTGTATTTACACTTATAACTTCAAGTATATCTGAACAAAATTAGCAGTTAGGTACCATAATGTAAGAAGTATTCAACTTGTGATTTACTGTCCTAGCATTGAGGTAAATGTTGCCTGTTTGTATCATCGTATAGCTCTGAGAAAAAATGTTGAAATCAGGCAGAACTTTGTATGAACACAGTATTTTAACATTCTAATTACTTAACTTGAATGAATTACTGAGGCTGAGTGTAGTTTCTTTGTATGCATAACAAGAGACTATAACCCCCACTATGTAAGGTTGCATGAGTCAATATGCACCAAGTGCTTGGCACTGTATCTTGTGCAGCTAATGGCAGTTGTTACTAAAATAGCTCCAATCGTGAAGGATGTGTTATGGTTTGCATTTAGATGTCTTCCCAAAGCCTCATACAGTATAGGTGGAGCTTTCTCAGAGCTGACTGGATCTAGAGTATGTGATGCTGGAATTGATTCATGGTGCAATGGTGCAATTCATGGTGCAAAATCAAAGGCACTAGGATTAAGACTTTGAGTGCTGCCCACCATAAGTAGCCTGGATAAGATATGTCTTGGTTACTTTTCTCTCTTTCTGGGACAAAACACCTGATACCCAAAGTGAAGCAAGGAAATGTTTATTTAGCTTACAGTTTCTGGAGATTTCAGTCCATAATTAGCTGGCTCCAAGGCAGGGTGGCATGGCACTGGGGCAACACTTCAAGGCAGCAGCCAGAGCAAAAGGGGAAAACAAGCCTCCTCTCCTCCCTTATATTGTACACAGGCCAACTCCCCAGCCCCACTACCTCCAGGGTGGGTGTAGCACTCACAAAATGTCTTTGCCCTCCTTTGCACAGGATGAGGATATTTACAAAGTAAGAACCCTGGTTCCCTGTTGAGCCTCTCAGTTAAACTTCTAAACTGCTCAAGTTGACACAATGTATCAAACATAACAAGATATAAGGGATAGAAAAGTGGTCCCTTGTTGCTTTGCTACCTTCAGCATGCCATGCCACCCTGCCTTGGGGGCAGCTGATTATGGACTGAAACCTCTATAAACTGTGAACTTAATAAACTTTTATGTCTTTAACTTTAGGTGTTGGGTATTTTATCCTAACAATGAGAAAAGTGACTAAGATAAGTGTTTTCTGCTTTTGAACTCAGGCTTCTATATTTCGAGTCTTAGTAAGCTGTCCTTGATTTTGCTTCTAAGAAAAGATTGTTTCTCTTCTTGTTTTGTAGGGTTTTTTTTTCATTTTCAAAAAAATTTATCCAGTTTTATTGGCATAACTGTCTAGAAAAAACTGTATTTCTGTCTTGTACACAATGTAATATTTTGATATTTTAATAAATTTATATTATTAAATGATTACTACAGTTAAGTGAATTAACATAGCATCACCTCACATAGCATTTGTGTGTGTGTGTGTGTGTGGGTTGAGAATATTCATGGTCTACTTTCTTAGCAATTTTTTTACCGTTTTTTCCTGTGAGTATTTTCCCAGTCTCAGTCACTTTGGTCTTCAGGATAACAATGCTCTAACCCATCTTGTTGATTTTTGACCGGAAGAAGAAAAAATTCTTGACCTAAGTTTCATAACTTGCTATGTTTTAATTCCTTCATCTATCTCAAAATATTTTCCCTCTCTGATATATGGATTTGATCAGGAAAACATTTCACTGGGAACAGAATCTTCAGTTTTGGTGTTGAAGGAGACCTGAACAGAGCCTGGTAGACTTCATCACAGAGTTAAACAAGCACCTGGCCAGGATTTAGAGAAGCAGAAAGAGACCAGGTGGGATCTGGAGAGACTCTGAGCCTGGCTGCTACCCCATACCAACAAGGTGAGTCAGACAGTGGCAGTGGGCAATGAGCAGGAGTCCACATGCCAGTGCCAGCATTGGCCTTTTGATCTGAAATTGGATGTGGTGGCTTCTTCAGTTCTGCTTTTGAAACCCCATGCATAATGTTTTTGTGGCCCATGCTAACCTGAAGTCATGCAGATAAGACAACTGTGGTAGGATTATGTAAATTGGCACTGTGCAAATCCACTACACTCTGTCCCTTGCAACCTGGCATTTTCATGTACCTATTTTGGCCATTTTCAATAAAACATTCAGATAAAGAGCCTAAGGTGATACAGCTTTTTTTAAAAGTCATCTTTTAATAGAATAACATTTTTCCTTTGATAGTTGGAAACTTAAAACTTACATTTAGGTTTACTTACTGTTAACATTTTTTTCTTTTGTCAGATGGTAGAAATAGAAGAGAAGGAGAAAGAACAGTGAATACATAGACATATATATTCTAAATTTCAGACATACTCCACTCACTGTACAGATACAATCTAATTTCTTCAGGATAGTTAGAATTAATCATCTCACAATTATGGTCACAAAGTTAGGGGTATTAAAAATACTGTGATGCCTAATGGAAGCTATTGAAAACTAACACTTTTAGATAAATAAAACACGATGTTTCAGGGATGGCAAACAAACTTTTTTGCTAAATGATTTGGAGTAATAATGAAAGGTGGCATCTCTATTTCTATCTTTAATCGAATTCTGCTTTTAGAAGAAACACCTGTTTTCCTTTGCTGATTGCTGATTTGCTAGTTGCTATTTAAAAATATATCCTAGAGGAATGGACTCAAGTTTCTTTAGAGTGTTTCACTCAACTGGCATTGTGACTGAGACCTTAAAAGGTTATTCCACCATTCTAACAGGGAAGATTCTTCAGAGGGATGGAAAATGTGGAAGATGAGTGAATTCCGTAGACGTGGGCCAATTATCACACTTTATTTACTACGAAATGAAGTCCTCATGCAGAATCTCTGCTGCGAGAAGTGCTAAGATGTGTAAAAGGGATTTCCTGGATCCACAGGTGAAGGTTTTGCTGAAAGTAGGGATGCCAAGACAATAGTCAAAGCCCTGTCCCATCCATGATGTAGGTTTGTGTAGAGTTAATTTTCCACGTGGTGAATGTGTGATCCCCTGGAGAGAGATGTTATCCTGAGTTTCTTTTGGCAGATTAGGCACCCCAGCAGTGACTGCAGCAGATGGAAACTCATATTTCTGCCACAATGGCACTTTGTTCATGAGACACTTGGCAGGACAAAAAAGGATGAGTGGTGTTTACTGAATTAATCATTTATTCTCAGTTACTAATACAGTCCTCAAGTAAAAATGCTTTTTGGTGAATCTTAGCATTTGACTCATGTATTTTTATACTGTGTATTAGTTCAGAGAGTCACCCTCATATTTCTTCCCCAGATTCCTCATCAAGTGCATTTCATCCAAGTCTTTGAGTCATACAGCTGAATCTTTAGAATAGAACAGATCCATGCTTCTGGTCACTTCTCTTTTCTGACAAAATAGCCATCCAAGTGTAATGCTTAATAGTCTGACCCCTGCATAGGTTTTCCTTTACTACTCTCCTTCAGGTATACATTTCAGACCTGTACTGATGTAGCCATCCATCTTTGCATAGTTCCAGTATATTGTGCAGAACTAAATTTTCAACAGGTTCATTTTTTTCTTCTTTTACAAACAATTCTCCATGAGGCTGTAGGTATATTTTGAGATAGAGGAAATTAACAGAGAGGGAAAATGGGCTGTGGACACCTTGACCACTTGCTTATGCAACCAGTGCTGTCAGAAGCAGATTGAACTCAATCTCCCATTGTCTTGGTTATTTTTCTCGCGTTGCTGGGACAAAACACCTGACACCCAAAGTGAAGCAAGGAAAGGTTTATTTAACTTACAGTTTCTGGAGATTTCAGTCCATAATCAGCTGGTTCCAAGCAGGGTGGCATGGCACTGGGGAAACACTTCAAGGCAGCAGCCAGAGCAAAAGAGGGAAAAAAAGGAAAACAAATCTCTTCTCCTCCCTTATGTTGTACACAGCCCACCACCCCCGCCCTCTTTCAGGGCAGGTGTAACACTCACGAAATCTCCTTGCCCTCTTTTGCACAGGATGAGGATATTTACAAAGTAAGAATCCTGGCTCCCTGCTGAGTCTCTCAGTTAAACTTCTAAACTGCTCAAGTTGACACAATGTATCAACCATAACACCCATCTACTACTTCTGTTTGATGATGACACATTACTTGCTTAAGTACTTGATTAAGATTATCATTGGTTGGTCAGATAATACCAAAGTGAGTAATTCAAGTGATATGGCAATTTCGTGGCCCATGGTTAGGTGTTAGGTTCTCACTAAGGCCAAATAGCAAGTCAGAAGCTGTTTTTAAAGAACAATAATTATCTGCAAAAGGAAGTACAGCATTTTCTTCAAAATCTTTAAGATATGGTCTGTGAATCACTTTTAAGGTCAGTCAGTTTCATGTGGTCTTCCTATCTGTCACAGATGCTTTCAGTACAGTTTTATCTTGTGAGCCACGTAGCCCAAGGTTAGTTTTTGATCCTGTACATACTGTGGGAATTTCTCTTGTTCTGGACCTTCACCCAAACTGAAAGATTTTCAGATTACTAGGTAAATAGTCAGAGTAGAATATCCAAATGAAATACATCTCACACTCAACGTTCAAAGAATTTTAACTAGTGTCTTTTCTTTAGTAGTGAGAGTGGTCAGATGCAGCAACTTGTCCTTCATTTTTAGATAAGTCACCTCAATATACCTCAGATCATCAGATCTTTAGAAATTTAATGAGGTAGCAAGACTCTGAATGTTTGTGGAATTTATTTCCTATCCATTAACTATCATATCAATAAATAATCTCTAGAAAAGTTGTCACTACATTTACATCCTGCCCAATCAGCTCAAGATTGTAAATAAAATGGACCATCATGAAATCCTACTGGACACAGAGACAATCAAGGTCCCTATGGATTAGATTGTGACATAAAGTTAGAGAAGTAATATGGTCCTGAGGTAAGATAGTGATGAATAGCTGAAAATAAACTACTTCCGATAGACTTTACTAACAGGTATAGAGCAAAGAACATTTGCCAGATCAATAGCCCATACCATATGCCAGGGAATATGTTGATTTTCTCTTGTAGCAAAACCACATCTGATAGAACAACTGCAATGGGCATCACCATCTGGTTAAGTTTATGGAAAACCACTGTCATTGTCTAAGATCCACCTGTCTTCCACACAGGCCAAAGATGCAAGTTAAATAGAATATGGTAAAAAATCACTATGTTGCTTGTTTCAAGTTCTTAATAATGGCCCTAATCTGTCCAATCCCTCCAGAATGCAACTTGTCTGTGATTTGCTATTTAGGCAGATCTACCACCTTCCACTTGGTTTTTTTCTAGTATAATTATCTTCACTTCACAGGTTATTAAATCAAAGCAGGAATTCTTCCAGTTGCTGTCCTTATCTGTTCCAAGCATGCACACTGGAATCTGGGAAATTATACACAGGGAGAAGTTAGAGACTCACTGATCTGCTATGAGATTGATCCCAGCCAAAATTCTAGTGACCTTAGAATTCCATTAACCTCTACTATTCTTAGTGTATCAGAGTGACATTTTGCTCTCTAAGGATTAGCTTAAAATCAGAGGCAATGTGTAATATTTTCTCAAAAGTATGATTATTTCATCTTCTGAAATGCACAGACACTCAGGTAAAAAACCACATGTTTTTTGAGGGAAGGTTAGAATATTCACATCATGGGTTTCCATTTGTGTAGCAGAGTTCTTCCTCAAAGGTAAAAGCCATTTCCTTCATTTAAGGGGCTCTGGGTCTGTGAACAGTGGCGTTTGAAAGGTTTCTGGAGGGAAAGCATGGATCCTTAATTTTAATAATTCATGCTAAGGCCCTATGAATTCATTTATGCCAAAGATTGAGATTTTTAGAATTTTTATATGAAATTTATATGTTACCTACATAAACTTAAGGACAAGAATTTGAAGAGAACACATTTCGTTATGTCCCATTGTTATGGGTGGTCTAAAAATAGGTCACTAGGTACTGAGGGGTCAACTAGAACTAGAATTTTTATGTCTATACAAACCAAATAAAACTTTTGAGAGCTGTTCTCCTATTTCAGTTTGAGAAATATGATGATCAACTATGCAACCAGAGTATTTTGACTCTTGTTCTGACTCAGTTGCTGTTAAACTGTGCAATTATAGGTTTTTATAGCAATTTAACTATAAGTTTTACTTTCATATCTGGTTCTGGGCATGAGCATAGCAAAACACACAATAAGAAAATTAAAAGACAAAACCCAAAAGATAGATCCAAAGTGGGATAGAAAGGACAAACAAGTCAAATCAACAAAGATGAGCTGGAGTACGAATCTTTCTCTTGCAATCTCTAGTGAAGCCTTCACCTTCAATCATGCCAGTAGCCAGTGGGGGAAACTGATGGCCAGGATTTGGAGAGCATAAGAAGGGCTGGCAGGAGTTAGAGTTGTTGCAATGCTAGCTGTTGCCTCATTTACTGCAAACACAAGCCAAGAATTTCTTGAAGTTGAAGGAAATACAACAGGGGCTCAAGCAACTGTGGGCCTTGCTGCAACAGCAATTGTTGACTTGTACTGTTTTAGGTATAAGAAAAATATAGTTGCTGTCTCACCTCTGCCTTCTGTGTGTCCAAAAAAGGTATCCTCTGGTCTACCTCAGTAGGGAAACAGGCGGATATCAAAGCAAAAACTGTGCAAGATAATGTTAGGTAGTTAAGGGAGACTTTATTCAAGTTTATGTAATAGGATAGGGTGATCCAAATATAGTCTGAACTCAACTGCACTTTAACAAATGGTAGGTGAACTTATCCAAGGTGGTGTGGGGCTTGGGCTTCCTCAAAGGAAAAGTCAACTTCTTCTTATGTCCATGATAGGAGTTGGTGTATAGTTGGCAGGAAACCCACTGAAGTGAGGTTCACACACTACCGGGGTGCCTGGGATGGAGGGGTGCTGTCTTCCTTGAAGTTACTTTTCGCATGAATAGCTTTTAGGTCCTTGGAAAGTTTTGGGTTGGTTTGTAAAACAGGCAAGATTTACATATCAATGAGGGAGAAAAAATATAGAATAAACAGTTTTCTAAAGTAAATATTTTTAAGAAAAGAGAGATCAGGGACAGAGTCAGGAGGGAACCTGTCTGATGTTTAGTGAAACTGAAGAGACAAACCTTGGTCTCAGGGATGGAAATTCTAGGAAATTTAGTTTCAGCTTAACTAAATTGATAGTTTCTTTTTCTGAATTCCTATTAGTATGGATTCTTCATTTATTACTTATTAGTTCCATTTGGAAACTATCCAAAGACAGGGAAATAAAAGAATAGCTAAATGAACTTTAAATGTCATGCTGGAACATTGTCATACCCTATTTAAGGATTATTTTATTTATTATTATTATTTCTTTTTTTTTTCAGCACCAGGGATCGAACTCACAACCTCGTGCTTGCCAGGCAGGCGCTTAGGCCACTGAGCTAAACCCCCAGTCTCATTAAGGATTATTTTAATTCTTGCTGTTGAGAATGAAAAGCAGCCACAAACCTGGTGGTGGGTGAATATCTCGATGTCTCAGTAAATTTTATTTTGTTTTTAAAATGGGATCATGTTACATTGCCCAGGCTGGCCTGGAATTTGTGATCCTCCTCTCTTAGGCTCCCAGAATAATGTGCACCATTGTGCCTGATCTTTGTAAATTTTATTTGAACTAAAAAAAAAGAAAAAACGAATCTAAAAAGATGGTGGTTGGACTTGGCCCACTGGGTGTAGTTTGCCAAGCCCCATTACACAGAAATGTAGATTGTTTTAAAAAATTTACTTTTCCCCACAGATTAAGGCCCAGGTTCTATAAAGTGAAATATTAAGTTGTAGGTTAACATGTTGTAAATGATTTTTGCCTGAAGAAAAAATAGTTTTCTAACAAGTAGGAAAGATAGTTGCAAATTTTACAGTTGGATTGCACGACACAGCATCAGCCACTTGTGCATCTTACGTAGTACTCTTATTGAAAGAGTGTATTTTTCACTGATTATAAATACTTTCCTCTTTCTTATAGTCTTTGGAACCAGCTTTACCAATTACTATTTCCTTCATTAGTGCCTTAAGTAAATCTCCGATGCAATATATATCTTAGGAAAATCATCTTTTGATAATTTTCTAATTGTTTTTTCAGAAGGGTCTTCCCTGCTAAGCTCAAAGGAAAAGAAGAAATAGCTGAACTCACCCTGCTCCAGTGTTTTCTCCCAATAAGATTAATTAGTCCTTTTCTCCTGAGGGAAGGAGTGGGGAGTTAGGAGGTGAATTGGCCAGGAGCATCCCTCCATCTTTGTAGTGTGGTTCCCAGACCAGCCACATGAGCAGCCGTAAAATAGCCAACTCGCTTGCTCCACTCAGACCTACTGAATCTAAAACTCTGGAGATAGGGTCCAGCAATCTGTATTTTCAGGTCTTCTGAGTGAGTCTAGAGCAAACTGAAGTCTGAGAACCTCTGCTCAAAAGATGTTCAGCAGAGAATTCAGGTGTTCATTCATTAAAAAGGCATTTTATATAAAGCTTAGCCACTTTCTATAATATGTTCTTTCTCAGGTAAGAGCTTGTCTTCAGTTTAGAAAGACTTATATGGGGGGGTTGTTTTTCATCTGTGTCTTATTTTATAAGTTTGACTTGCTCATTATTGATAAAAATCTAAATCTAACAAAATTTAAATTTTTTTTTACTACAGTATTTACTTTTTAAAGGAGGATAAAAGTTAATTTGGGAAAGTAATGTGAGTCAGCTGGCCACTTCCCTCCTTGTCCTCTGTAACTCTGATTTACAACCGTTTTCATAAAGATTTAAAATGCATTTCCACATCATCTCTGATTCTTTTTCTATCCATAATCCATTTTCATTTGGACAGATGAACAAAAGGGAGACAACTGCAAGGGAAGAATCATAATGCAGTCTCAGGATGTGGTACAAGCATCTGTACACAGACAATCACTGACTTACGATGATTCAATTTAGGATTTTTAAAATTTACGATGGTGTGAAAGTGATAAGCATTCAGTGGAAACCATGCTTTTAAAAATTTCAATCTTTTCCTGGCTGCTGATATAATGCAGTATAATACTCTCTCACAATGCTGGGCTGTGAGAACAAGCCAGACAGCTCTCAGTCAGTCAGTCAATCACTAAAGAAAACAGCTGATGCTCTGTACCGCACTGTACTTGCTAGGATGTTCAGTAGGTTAGTTGTATTGAATACATATACAACTTATGACGGGGTTATTAGGATATAATGCTATCTGAGTCAAAGAGCATCTGTACTCAAAGTGGCATTCAGAAATGGTGTCCTGAGAAGAATGTTTATTCATTTACTCTAAAAGCTATGGTGAACTTACCGGAAATGTCTACCCACGGTAACCCACAGGGTATGCTTCAAGTCAAGCTGAAGAACGAGCAAATGAGACAAGCCATAATAATGTGAACAGTCTTACAGGGCTTTTTTTTTTTTTT
>RJWT010001305.1:0-49702 GCA_004365215.1 Cuniculus paca | reverse complement strand
GGTAAGAAACTTCTAAAGGATAAAACAATTCAGGGAAAAGGAGAAAAGAAGGAAGGGAATAGAAAAGATATAAATTAGCATATATATATATATATATATATATATATGTGCACTTAAGATAGATAAGATGATTGTACTACTAATTTTATTAGTTCTTAGAAAAAAACAGTTAACATTCATAGGACCGGACCAATTCAGTATACCTATACCTGGTAGACTGAGCAACTCTTGAAGACAACTATACAAAATAACAACCTTTGGTATTTTCCCATCACCTAGCTTAGAAAGCCTATATTTTTATTGTTTTGGGCTCTTTATTACTGTTATTCATCTGTCTTTATTATTTTTTGTTTTTCTTGTGCTTTATTCTGCTATTGCCTCTAGCACAGAAAGGCTAGATATACAAGTATATGCTTATACATGCTTAGAACTACTCCTAAAGAGTTTACAAGAGCAGATTTTATTAAGTATTGAAATATGAACAGCTACATTGAAGAAAATGAGACACTATGGTAGCCATAGGTAATTTTTTATCTTCAGTTTCTGAAGTTCAATAATGCTTTTATTCTTTGACTTGATTGGTTTAAGTCTGTTTTCTACTACTTGATTTCAATATGCAAGAAGATATAAGCAGTTTTTTTGAAGATAACAAAGGACATTAAGGTAGCCATTGTTGATTTCTTATTGTCTGATTTGAAGGCCTGTAATGCTTTCACTCTTTTGTTTTATCTGGTTTTATATTATTTTGTTTTGCTCGAGCTTATTGTATATGAATGTATGAGCAACAATTCTGAAGAAATCAAGAGACACTAGGGTAGCCAATGTTAATTTCCTGTCTTTATGTTTTGAAGATCTGTATTGCTTGCATTGTTCTGTTCTGATCTGCTTAGTTGTGTCTTAGTCTGTTTTGTTTTGTTTTGTTTTTATTCTCTTTAAAATAAAAAAAATAAAATAAAATTCAATTTGGTCTTTGGTGAGTATGAACATATATTTCTTATAACTAATAAAAATGCTACATATCAGAATAAAAAGCATTACATATTTTGACTATCCATATTCTCAGCTTTCACAGTCAAAAAATGTAATTTTCAAAAGGTATCTCTGTGGACCAAAATAAAGGGCAGAAAAGAACCTTTCATGCTAAGGACTTTAATACTCCCTTGACTGAAGAGAGATTTTTCAATAATAAGAAAAGACACTGTGAATTACAGGAGCACAGGTCTGATGAGGCCATATACAGGATATATTACTAGCAATATTCCAACCTAATGTGTCAGAATTGTACAGCTCTTTTTAAAAAGCCATATTAATAAAAAGCAAACACTTCCACCAAGAAAAACGATTGTTGTTTGTTGTTATTTTAAGAGAAGAAAAAGTGGGAATGATTCAGTATCAGCAGTGGTAGGCATTATTGTATTCCAGTCTAATTGCAACCAAAATTCTAGACCATTAAATACAATTTGGAAAGGCTCAGCTCTTAGAGTATCAAAGGATGTGCAGCCCATACGTAATGAAGATGCACTCCTATAAATCAGTGGGTGAGCATCATGCATTCTGATGAACTAAGCATAGAAGTTGAAAATAGAACTGTCCCTCCTGACTCTCCCTCCTAAAATATAGCTCTCCCTCCTAGCCCAGTGTGCCCTAATAAAACTCGTAAGCTATAGCCCCCGAGTACAGGTCTCCAAATTTAATATGATTAACAAATATTTATTAAATATCTACTTCATAAGTGTTACTGCTGAAATAAAAGTATTCTAGTGAATCCTTAGTTAATTCATGCTAACTCAGTAGTTTTCTTCTAAATGGATGGCTTCCAAAATTACAGTCAACTTATCTTGTAATTACAATAAAAGCTCCAGTTTATTAACACCATAATTTAATTTTTCAGATAACAAAAACTTATTCAAATCATTAACAACAAAAAAATGTTACCAGACATCTGAATATCTTTGTCTTAACCCATCTCTAGTACTATACTTTATGAGTGAAAATCTACCTCAAAATAATGATCTTGGAGCACTGCAAAATGCTAAACTATAAAAGAGAAAATAAATTTTCATAGAATAGTTTACTTACTGTGAAAGAATAACATGACATATTTTTCAAAACTATTCAGTAGCAATGAAAATATTGTCTTGTAATCTCCAATTAATCAGACAATTTGTCACTATAATTTTTTCCTATCTCCCTTCATATTCTACCTAAATGCAACTAAGTAGCATATTGTTTTCAGTATTATAAGTATGTTTCATCAACAGTAGTAAATACATCTTAAGGACATGAATACAGGACTTGGAATATAGCATCAACTTTCTGTCATATACATATACAAACTATAAATGTGTGTTTCTATTGAAACTGAATCTTTATTTTTTATTTTAGTTTATTGATACTGCATAATATTTATATTCCTTGTGGGAAGTTAGTATATGTGAATAACACTTACTAATTCCCTTTTTCATTTCCTTTCCTACCTTCCTATCTCCATCCACCAATTCCTTGATTTTATTTCTTTTTTTCTTTTTCTTTTTCTTTTTTTGGGGGGGTCAATAATGTTTACATTCCTTGTGTGGAATTGAAACACGCACATAACACACCCAACTCCTTTTTCTCATCCCTTACCTTTTCCCTCCCTCTCGCTGCTTCACCCATCTTTCGATCCTCTTCCCATTGAGATTAATCTATCTTCCTACTTTCTATCATCCATGTTTTATTTTACTCCTTATTTTTATTCTAGGTTTCTCATATAAGAGAAACAATATGATATTTAAGCTTAATTGTTTCATTTATTTCATTTCACTTTATGGTCTCAAAGTGCACTTATTTTTCTAAAAGTAACTCAACTTTATCTTTATGGCAGAGTAGTATTCCAACTTTATGGCAGAACATGCAAAACATACTTTGCAAAAAATGGACACCTCTGTGCATGCACACAGTAATTTTTATGGCAGAGTAATACACTATGGTGTGCAAATACCACATTTTCTTTATCCATTAATCTGTTGATGGACATACAAGCCACTTCCACGATTGAGCTATACTGAATTGTGCCCCTAAAAAACATGGGTAAGTATGTATCACTGTAATATGATATGTTTAACACTTTCAGGGAGATACCTAGAAAAAAAATAGCTAGGTCAAGTGGAACTTCTAGTTTTAGTTTTTAAAGGAATCTCCTTGCTGATTTCCATCAGCAGTGCAAGTTTACATTCCCAACAGTATGAAAGGGCCCCTCTCTCCACCTCCACCCCACAGCCTTCCCAGCTTTTGTTATTGTTTGATTTCCTGATGATGGCCATTCTTCCTGGGATAAAATAGAATCTGTATTGTTTTAATTTGCATTTCTCTAATGGACAGTGATGTTCAGTATTTCTTCATGCATTTATGGCCTTTTGTACTTCTTTTGTGAAGTATCTATTCATTTCACTTGCTCATTTTTAATTTTTTTTTTATTGTGGGGAATCTAATTTTTTTGTTCTTTGTATATTCTAGATATCCCTATCTGAAGAATCACTAGAAAAAAATTTTTCCATTCTGTGGGTTGTCTTTTCACTCTGTTGGTTGTTTTCTTTGCTGTGCAGAAGCTTTTTAAGTTAACGGGAACCCATTTGTCAGTTTTTGGAACTATTTCCAGTGCAACTGGGCTTCTGTTCAGAAAGTCTTTGCCTGCAACTATGACTTCAAGAGTTCTGCCTATTTTATCTGGAACTATATATTTAAAATTAGAAAACTTATATTGCCTTCAGATCTCTAAAAAACAGATTTTACACTGTGGAGACTTTGAACCAGCATCACCTGATAACTTAGAAATTCACATTCTATAGTCATCCTAGTCCATGTGTCCATCAGAAACTAAAGGTGGATCCTAAGATTCTGTATTGTTCCCTAAAGGGTTTCTGATGTATGCTAAAGGCAAAAATCACTGTTGATTTTTGAGGATAACACTAAAAAATACTCAAGCTTCTGGCGATACATTTTAAATTATAAACCATAGTCACTATTTACAATTCCAAAACTGATACATTTCAAGTTAGGAAAATTATTAAGCAGTATTCAAGCACATGTATGTTGCTTATACTTAACTATAATTAATGGAAATTAATACTTTGCTTGTGTGGGAGGGAGCATGTAGTCTATAAATGAAAGTGAATTAGTCAATAAAAACATTGCCCACACTTGTCAAAACAATCCATTTGAAGAAAATATTGTAAAAATTCATACCTAGGTTTTATTTTTAACATGGAAAATAGCCAAGTCCTAGTTACTTGCCATGGGCACCAAACCTATTATAAGAAGTAGTTTGTAATAAATTTAATGGCTATATCAAAAGGATGATCTGCAGTCTCCATTCAGCTTTTACAATACAGATTGGAAAATAATATATTACACATTTTAATGAGTATATTCTAATATAAATTCATTTGTAACTCATTCGAAATGTTCTTATGTAACAGACTAGTCATGGATCACACTAATTACCATTTTTCATATTCCACAAAATCAAGTAAAATGACAATGAGCTTTCAAAATACTGTTATTGTAACACCTACTAACATACAAACCAAAGATTATTACTACTAATGTTACATATGGGACTAAAGAAGCAGTAATAACTTTATATTTACCAGGTCTGAATAGGCCTCTTCAATAGGAGGCTTGTGAAAAATCATTTATCAAGTTAAGCCAGGTGAATCTGTAATCAATGATCAGAGCTCTGCTGGAACTGCAGTGCCCCACAGAAAACAAACTGAGTTATGAGCTACAGAAAAAAATATCGATTGTTGCTTTTGCCTGTTTGCCTCACAAAATAAAATAGAAATGAATATTACCAGTTTTAGTTTAAAAATATTTAATATCATTTTCACTAGGCACTATAAATATACAAAGAAATCACAATAACAATTGAAAGCCCTGTGACATTAACAGGAATCAAACATTTTCCAAATGACAATGAATAAAATAAAATACATAAAACACTAATTTCAGTGACTTGAGAATGACTGTCATTTGCGTTATCATTTAGTGAGTATGAGCTCTGTAAAAATACTTTGTTCCCCATAAGTCATTATTTTTTCAAAAGAATCATTAGCAGCCAATGTTCTTTGCCAATATTTTTAGTGTCCATAAAGCCTAAATTATATCATGGAATAAACTTAACACTATTCCTCACACTTGCATCTACACACATTAAACTTATTACTTCACTATAAAAATTTTCCCCAGGTTACATCAATATTTCCAATAACAAAATTTTAGGGAAGGATTAGCCAAGTAGAACCAGATAGAATAGAATCTAGAGTGAAGTTGCATTAACAAATGCATGTAACTTACACAACGTTAATTATATAAATTGAGAAGAAAGCAAAAATACTAAATATTCTATCTGCCAATTTGTATGGCCTAGATGGAGTGTGGAATTATAAATCTTACTCCACTGTGCCCTCATAACCTCAGAGAATGCAAATATATCAAAGCGTACAATCAATTTGCCTTGGTGAGGGAGAGTGTAGTATTTAAAAATAGGTGTTTCTGGTGCCCAGCTACAGAAAACTTTTTGTTGGTCTTGGTGAGACATAGTACACTAATCTCCAATACATTCTTTTTTAAGAGTAATTTTAAATAACTTGGTGGCTTTTCCCTTTACGTTAATTTTGAGATCTAAACTCTGAGTATAATGATTCTTTTCTACAGTTACCACACCAGACAATGCCTTTCCCTATTAAAAACAAAACTGTGAAAGTGAAGGGTATTACAAAAAAGAGAAGAAACACTAACTTCATTATGCATCTTTCATGAAAGTTTTCATGATAAGTTCAACTAGTGAAAAGTCTCTGTCAGGGACAAACAGAATAGACAAACTCATGTGTAAAAAGACAATTATAATTATTACCAGGCTACATGTCAAAAAAAACCTCTATGCCAGAAACTGTTCCACATAACTTGGCACTGAGATGAATTCATGATAACTAAACTCTACTTTCAAAGTGCAGTTGAGCAACTAATTATGGATCAAAACTCCCTGCCACAATGGGGAGACTTCATCTGTGTCAAAAATGATTAACAGTGAAACATCTTCGCACTTGATGGATGAATCAGGTAGACAGGTGTTCTGGAAACCAGATAATGACGGCCAAGTAAATTTGGAAGCCAGTCATGCATTGTTTGGAGGGTTTCTAATTTTGGTATTGAATTTTTCTTCTACTAGAGAGCAGAAGTCTCTCTAGTAGAATTCTCCACCCAGTTTCATGATTCTCCTTGATACTGGTACAGCGATAGGATACATTTTTTGACAATTCAAGCCAGCAAACATTGCACATTGACTTCCGTTCATTTTGTTGCTTTCTCCTGAGCTAATGGATAATTGGTTTCTACCTCTATTTTAATGTGACTCATATATTTATATATTAACTCATTATAAATGTTATATATATTTATTGAATAAAAAGGATATGGTACAAACTACATATTTAATACTAGTGAAAATAATTCGAAACATAAAGAATTCAAAGGCTCCAAACCTTACGCTTGACTGGAGACCAGACTTGTGGCTCACCAAACACACTCACTTATCTAACACTGAGCAGCAGCAGCCCAGGAGGTAAGCTCCATGTCCGAATGAAAGTCTGTTTACATTTTCCGCTCAGGTGCAAAGCTTTCATTAGGACGGGAGTGGAATATCTGTTCCTTCCAGTAAAAGACCCCCGCACCATCAAGGATGTGGTCTGATCCTCTGCAACAAAATAAGCATATTTCATCTCACTCCCCAACATCTGAGTTATAACATGAACATGTAAGTAAGCATTACACCATGGGGAGCACTGAGAACCCTTACCAGACCCAGCTGGAACCAAGATTAGTCTAGTTGTTTTTCAATTTCTCCTCAGAACTTAATCTCACATGTGTTCATATTTTTACATTATATCTACCCTTTGACTTACAGTTACTATTACAATTCAGTAAAGAAGGGATGAAGTTGAGAATATATTTCTATACCTGCACATACATATTTTGGTATATCAAAAAGTGCTTAGTTTGAGTCATTCACATTCACTACCACAAATCACTACTATTCATACTTTTCCCCATTTGTTCACAACCTAGAAAATTATATTAATCATTGCTCAAACACAAGACTTGGGAGTTAATTGTACTCTTCCTCTTGGTCAAACATTACTCTAAATATCTCTGCTAAAGCATTTTTGGGTAAGAGAAAACATTTAAATTGGTAGACTTAGTAAGGCACATTGATCTCCCTAATATGAGTGGGCCTCAATCAGTGGAAAGCCTAACTAAAACAAAAACACTGTATTATCCCTCAATAAGAAGGAAGTTTTCTTACCTAATGACCTTGAATTGGAGCATAAGATATTTTTTCTGCCTCAGACTCAACCTGAAGCATGTTGTATTTCTAGTCCTTGATTTTTGCCCATCTTTGAACTAAAACTATACCACTGACAGTCCTGATCCTCAAACCTCTGGCGACATTGAGACTAACCATTCATTTTTCCTGAGCTTCACCAACCTTCATAATCACATTTACATTTATATTTATAAAAATCAAAATTTAGTTTAAGAAATTAGCTCCTTGAACATGCACATGCACAAATATTCCTCTATTTGATCAGCTTTTTTACTCACTTTCCAATAGTCAGTCCAAATGAACATTATCTGCCTTATAACTTCTGAAGGAGCCTTCTAAATTGTTTTTTAACACCAACTCTGAACTCATTTCAATCCTACATATTGATATATGTAGATACCTGAATAGTGTGGGAAAGACACACAGTCACAATGGGGAAAATCAACCAAGATATTTCTATTAGTTCATAATTTGGTGATCTCAGTAAGTTTTATTACTGTCTATAATATACATGTCAGTTCTCTAGGTCTGCATAGATGTATCACCATATGGATGATCCTTAAATAACTGGTAGAGAAGGCAGTAGTTTTAAAATCTATGGAGAACTCTCCTTTGAAAATGCAGGAGACAATGCTCATAAGTACTTAGTATTTATGTAGAATAAGAAAAAAGAGATGATCAGAAATTAGGAATTAAGTCCTTCCTACACAGCTCCATTCTATTCTTACCCATAAAAGTAATTCACTTCACAGCCACACCATCTGATTGGGGTAAAATAATTCCAAGTGACATTTTTGGAGTTACTATAAAATCTTTTTCTCCCTACTAACAAAACTAGTAGCCATCTTCAAGTTTCTCCACTACAAGCAATTGCATACTGCATTATAGAGAGCTAGATTTGAGAGTAGCCTTTGGCAATAACATTTGCTTCTTTTTCCTTTAACAGCTTTTCACCCTTGACAACATTTTCAAATAGTCAAAGGCTTAACTTTTCCAATTTCTTCTTCAGTAGCACTTTGGCAAAGGTTTGGGTTTTAAGTTGGTGGAAATTAATATTCTCTATGGTCCTTGCCCTCAAAGATGTTCACCATAAAATTAATAGTTGTCTTGAGCATAAAGATTTTTTCATGGACAAACACAGATTCAAGAGTGAGATCTTAATGCTTCAAGTATTTAAGATTTTTTTAAAAGTAAAAACAAAACACATACAATTATTCATTTGCTGATGAAATAACTACATCTAGAAAAAGATGCCTGCTGGAGATATAGCTCAGCAGCACAGCACCTGCCTGTCAGGCACGAGGTAGTGAGTACAATCCCAGGTACCAAAAAAAAAAAAAAAAAAAGAAAGAAAGAAAAAAGATTCCTTTCTTTCTCTTTCTAAACATAGGAAATTGAAAACCTAATAAAGTACAAGTTAGAACTGGGGTGACCATGAAATAAAGCGTAAATTAAAAATGTATGTTAATTTAAAAACACATATCAGTTATAAAAGACTGCAAAATGTAAGAGAGAAAAACTGTGAAAATTAGAAAGCTCACTCACTTGAAACGTTTTGATAAAAAGCACTCTATCTTCTTTGGACCATCACCCCAGTGAGGAAAGAGACTATGACATTTTATATTAATCTTTATACAGCACTTGCCTCCATACTGTGCGTATGATAGCACTTTAGAATAAAAATTTTTAGTTTTTTTTTAGTGGAACCATTTTCATTAAACATGAAACTAACAAGATCTGTTTTCCATTGGCTGGAACAGTAACCATTTCATTTCAAATGTTTGACTTTGCTTTCTAAATTTACTTCCCTGATTTCTATTAAAAAGTATCTAAAATCCAGAAATGAGTTTGTAATTTATCTGTTAATTGTTTTTATTCACCTGTTTTTAAATGACCAAAAACTGTCACCATATGTTATTAACCACACACACACACACACACACACACAAAGCTTATAAATTAAACACGACCTGAATTAAATATCAGATGCAAGTCAAATATGTTTATAAAAGAAAGTTAGAAATATACATAAAAATGAAATATGAATCTTTCAAACTATATACATGAGAACTTCCAAAATAGGATTTAATAGTAAAATAACAGATTTACTGTACATTAGATTTCACTATTTTTAGAAGTTCCTACATTTCTTTACTATCCCTGTGGAATCATAAAGGCAGGTATTAAATGGAATCTCTAATAATATAAGAGTAGAGGGCAGGGGATATAGCTCAGCGGCATAAGCATCTGCCTGGCGAGTGCAAGGTCCTGAGTTCAATTCCTGGTATCAAAAAAAAAAAACCCTGATTATATTCAACCCTATGCTAATGGTGTATATGCTTGCCAGAATGAAGCTAGTTAAGGAACCACATGTAAAGTGTGAGTCTTGCTAAGTACAGCTTAATATGAAAAATGAATATTGACCACAAGAGTGAGGCATGACTCACACATAAACACACTCACAAATCTCCCTATATATGAAATCATACTGCTAAATCTTGAAAAGAGTTCTATTCTTATCCTTTGAAATTTGAACTATACACAGAACACTACACATGAATATTAAATACATGCTCCCATTAACATAAGTTGATAAGGTTCTCATGTCTTCTAGTTACTTTTTAAAATTTGAATTTTTTATTTTTTATATTTTATTAGTGTATGTTTGCATATGTAATGATTGCATTGCATCATTGGGAGTTGGTATATGTATATAACACATATTAATTATTTTTAGTTCCTCCTTACAATGAGCTGATAAGAAACCTTCACTTATAGGCTAATAATGTTTCCTCAAACTCTAATTCTAGGATCCAAACCACGGAGACTATTGTATGACAGGTCAGTCTGAGTTTCAGATATGTTCATTTGAGTAAGGCACTGGTATGCCCATATCAGTTGTTCTCAGAATTTTAGACACCATGGTCCCTGTTCAGGTCTGAACTTCTACCACTCAATTCTGTTCATTTTTCTGGAATTTAAATACCATCTTTTTAAATATATGTTTTCTTTTCTTTAAAATGTTTTATAAATGTCAGTTTCATTTTTTAACTTGGCTGACTCTGGTCTGCTTCTACAAAATTCCAATGTTTCCCTCTCATCCAGATGTTTCTTGTCTTTTAGCAAAAAAGCAGCCATGTTTTAAATTTACATGACTTCATTCTCTCTGGTGCTTTCCAAAGGTGTGAAAAAGGAAAAGAATTTTTGTGGGGCAGGGAAAAGTTTCTTCTGTTTTAGAATTCTTTGCATGGCAGTAAAACAATCCTGCCTGAATAACATTTTGATAAATTCTCCAGGATTTACAACATAACCACTTCACAGCTGTGATCACACGAGCCACACTTGCCACTGTAGATGTAAAGATGAAGATACGCAGTCCAGCTTTCAGGAAGCTTGTAACTGTAGGGAAAGGGGCCCAGTAACAGCAAGCTGGCCTAAACTAATCAACCTTTGTAAAACTACGCCCTTATAAAAGTGTGAAAAGTTGTTCCTAGAGCAAGAAGAGACATTTTGTTCAGTCTAGAGGGTATATAAAGAAGTATATAAAGAAGGCCTCTTGAAGGGCACAGAATAAGAACTGAGTCCTGAAGGATTAACAGGAATCAGTTATCAATGGGGAGTCTATCTTTGAAATCCACTCCCTGTAATAACATTATAGTTGTTTAAGCACCCACTACACACACACACACACACACACACACACACACACACACACCATGTCTCCCCTAAAGAACTACAATAGCCTCCATAGAGGCATTGTTGCTCCTCTACAATCCTTCTATCACTAAGAGTACCATCTTTCTAAAACCCGATCTGAACATCAATATGCCTTAAATACTTGGTAGCTATTCTCAGCAGAGGACTTCTAGTTCCTTAACTAAAGAGGCTTGAATTATGATCTGAATTCACTTTTAGGGTTGGCAGGGAGAAGGCACCTATTATAGGGGAAGTGAGGAAAAAGTAACCCACAACTTTTACTGGTTCAAAAGATTACTGGCCCTGAGACCATACAGGCAATGTTGTTCATTAGGGACATAATGAATAAATTCATGTAAGGAGTCACTCAGAAAAGAAGAACTGATACTTAAGATCCTAGGGCTAAAGTTTTAGCATTAGATAACTTCTGGAATGGAGTGATAAAGTAAAGAAATACCATCAATACAAAGGCTTAAGAAGTTTGTAAAAGACATCAGTTTCAAGGAATTGTGTGCTTATTTTGGGCTTTTCGGAACTAATCCTTCAGTATGAATATGATAAGCATAGAAATGGAAGCTGAAAAGTAATAATAATCCTGTAACCTGAGCTTGAAGCATCTGTGGTTCCTGGCCAATGACTTCTACAGCAGAAGATGAAGACCTGTGGACAATCCACCAGGAGTACTACATACAAATGAAAGTATGTAGTGACAATAATGGACACGCCAGACACCATTTCTTCCTCTACTTGAATCTCATTCACTTCTGGAAATTTGGTCATGTCACAGGAAGGTAAGTAATTCAAGAGGGTGGGGGATTGAGTCAAGGGAGGGATAAAGATAGTCATATACCACGCAGTCTAGAGCAATTAATTTGAAAGATTAAAGAAACATTTTACCTTTCATGATAGCCACAATATTTCTAGGTACCATTTGTCGCTCTTCTTTCCATGGTACCCTCTCTAACATAAAACACAGAGGAAACCATGCCATTTCATGTACTTTCTTACTATATTTTCTTTCCTTTGTTCATAGGAAGCCTTTTCTGAGCCAAGAGAGCTGGTGTTTACCATTGCTACAACAAAACATTCAAGACATTAACTTATGAACAGAAAAGGTTTATTTTGGCTCACAATTTTGGCAGATGACTGAATGGCCGAATTCCTCTGAGCCTCTGTGGAGAACAGCAAAGCATAGCAGGAACATGTGACAAAACAAATGGCGTGCAGCAAGGAGAGGAAGCAAAAGAGACTGGGATCCTATTGTACCTACATCTTTCAAGGACATGCCTCCAAGCACTCAAGGACCTCCCATCAGGCCCCAACTCCTAGAGGTTTCATATCTTCCAACAGTGCTACTCTGGATACTAAGCCTTTGGAATACTGACCTTGAAAGACATGCATTTAAACCATGGCAGTTGAGTTAAGTTCTTTTATTTTACGACTCCAGTGTACCTTGAGCATGTATGAATATGACACAAGTTATTAAAGTAACTTCTCTCTGCCTCCATTTCCTCACCAACAAAATGATTATAATGATATTATATATTCCTCAAGTTTTTTTTTTGTTTTTGTTTTAACAAAGGATTTTTTTTTATTTTGAAAAGAATACAATCAAACAAAACAAAAGAGTAAAGTCAATCAAAACAATGAACATGGTACATGACTTTTAAACCAGGTAAAAAGCAATCAATAAGGCTACCATAATGCCTCTTGTTATCTGCAGTATACCTGCCCATACCATCAGGGATAAGTCAAATCAAACAAAATACAGCAAACTAAAACAGTAGAAACAAAACAAAACAAAACAAAACAAAACATAACAAAACAAAGCAAAACAATGTAAGCAATACAGAATTTCAAGATATTAGCAAAACAGCATTGGCTACCATAACCTCAAGTTTGTTTTGCTAAAAATCACTTAACATAATGCCTAGCACAAAATAACAACTAAATAAAAGCTATTATGTTTTTACCATTATTACAAAAATATTACATTTTCGATCAGATATTATGTGGCAACCATTATCAGGGTGTGTGTCTCCATTTATTCTTTTCAGTGGTCAGGCAATAGTCTTAGTTATTTTTGTGTTTATGGCAGATAGCAGAAATTACTAATGGGCATGTTAGATGCTCAAAATTTATTTTAAAATACTCCTAAAATATCCTCAGAGGAGGAAAAGTGTGATGCATGGAGACATTCAATAGCATTACATTCACAGAAACTATGAATCTTTGACTGGAACTTGGGTTAGGTGAAAAGGTATAAAGTAAGGTACAGTTGAAAAATAGCAATACCAGATTACAGAGGATGGTATTCACATACAAAAGAGCTTAACTTTGTCTTCAGGACAATGGAAAAACAGAATTCATTTTATATAGGGCATATCATACTCATAGTTACATTTAAGAGAATGTTCTGGAAACAGTGGAGGACAGAGACTGGAAAAAACCAAGATTAGAAGTAGAAAACCAGATGCTATCTTCAGTAATCTATGCAGCTGAGATAAACATTTGATTTAAGATGATAACAGTGTGAATGGATAGAAGATAGAATGATACTAAAACAATAGACTTGATAGGAATTATAGGATATAGCATTTGAGAAAAAAATAGAAATCTAATATGACTTTTATTTTTATAGTTTGGGTAGTGAATAAATTACAAATCATGACATAACAATAGAAGGAAATATGTAAAAAAGATAATAGAGGGCTGGGGATTTAGCTTAACGGTTCAAGCACTTGCATGGTAAGCAAGGGGTTATGAGTTCAATCCACGATACCAAAGAAAAAACAAAAAGATAATAGAAAAAGCAGTATTCACTGGAAAAATACACAAATCTATATAAATGAAGAGACTCTGTTTTTAGGGAAATAAAAGGGAAAATGTTAATGATAGCTATTAAATGTATATATACATATAGGGAGTCCAGGAAATTCATAATAGATAATTCTTCCCTCTGATATTTTGGGCAGTGCTATCAAAGTAGGAAAAGGATGTGGGTGAGGGATTGAGATTGTCATTGAAGGTTTGGAAAGGTGGGGGTTTGGGGGAAGCTTATCACAGACACATAATATATGCAGGCAATGTGGTCTATGTAAGACTATAGATCACCTCTTGTACAGGTCTCAACATAGGGAGAAGAACACAGAGAGTAAACGGTTAGACTGATTCACAGTTGAAGCACTACAGAGGCAGTGGTGCAGACACCATGAGTGAAAAGTAACATAAGAAAATATATTACTGTAGCATAATAAGGATTTCCTCATAAAATTATATGGTGAACACTGGAGTTTTCATGTGGCCACACACAGATACTCACATAAAAAGAAAAGAGACTAAAGATCTAGTCAGCGTGTAACTATGAATTATTCAGTCTCTGCTTGTCAAAAGGATAAGGGAAGACATTTGGAAAGTCCATTCACTCAGTAGTATACTCAATCAAGCATGTATACAGTAACATTTATTTTAAATCTCAAATATGTCACAACCTTACGAATATCTCAATTTTCCTTATAAATAATAAAATCAACTAATAGTTCATTCAAACTTCTTTTGACTCAATTAGATGTTTTCTTACTTTAGCATATCCACTTGCCAATTCGGTGAGAGACCAAATCACAATGCTAATATTTTCTAACTTTTAACAATTGTAGCTCATGATAAGCCTGGGGTAGGCCAAGTCATGATTTTCAAAGAAAGAGGAATATGTACATGGTAAAGAGTCACTCTGTGGATATAGTAGAAAAGAGTAAAATGAAAGAATGAAACACCACTTATCTCCATTATTCTCAGGGAGTGGGAACATGGGCAGACTCTACTCCAAATGGTGATAATAGAGCTGTCTTTTAGTTAACGGAAAAAGCTGGAGGAGTAGTGCTCTGGAAGAAAGTCAGGTTTGTTTTCAAGGTGATATGATTCCATGGAATAATGGGAATAGCAGCACAATTAAAAAGAAAAAGAAAAAAGAAGATAAACTTAGAAATACAAAGAATAAAATAGCAAATAGTAAAATTATTAGTGAATATGTATCAATTTAGAGGCTTACATTTTGAAAGGTAACCACATCACAATGAGAGTAAATGCTTTTGGTGCCAGGGAAAAATATGATGTCCTTCCGCCACAATGTTTCTGCCTTGAAAGAAACATGGAAGTTGGCTGTGGAAAGAAACTTCTTAAACTGTGAGTCAAATTAAACTTCTCCTCCTTTAAGTTATTGGTATCATAAATCTTGTCCTAATAATAAAAAAGCTAACCAAACAAGGGCCAAACAAGCAATACCTCCCTTCTGTAGCAGAAGCAGCCCTGCCACCAACTGTTACTTGCTTCATCTTAGCTGTAGTTGAAGAACAAGGGTTGGGTAAGAAGAGATAGCATACCCTAAAGGTTCAGAAAGAGCATGCCCAGACCAACAAGTCCATAGCAGTGACTGCAACAGTACTGTGTGAATGGCATTTGACAGACACCAGCACCCTGACAGTCATCAAAAGTATCTAAAACTAACTGAAAAAAATCTGTTAGCTTTAATTGAATACTTCAAAGTAACTAGTAGTAAATATTGTGAAAGTTTCTACTACAAAGAAATAGTAAATATCTCAGGTGATAAATATACCCATTATTCTGATTTGATCATCACACATTGTATATTTGTAAAGAAATGCCACACTACATCCTAAGATGATCAGTTACTATGGTCAATTAAAAATGAAAGTACACATTTTAAAAGTCTGTTAGCTATCATGATAAAAGTTTATATATTGATTTTGACACAGAAAATGATTTTGTCACCTTTATCACATTAAGAAGTAACACAAAAAACACTTTGGATTGTTCTTACACAGTTCCACAGTTAGATTGAGTCCTTTATCATGTTTCAATCTTTTGAATTTCAGCACTCTCATGAATAGTACTAACTTTTATACTTAGTGACATGATTTTTTATCTAACTAGTTTTACTAGGTTTCTCAATTTACAGTGGCATTAAAAGTGTGAAGAAATCCCTACTCACATGCAAACTGCACATAGTTTAATTTTTGTAGCAAATCACATATCTGACTGTAGGCATCCCAAAATTCTGTCTCATTATAGCAACCAGTTTTGGAGAAACATGTATATCTTTTGTCTACATAAGGTTCCTTTGTCACAGATCCTAAATAGCATGAATAAATTAATGACAGTTCAGAAGTTGTACAGACTTGGTAAAAGCAAATGCAGAAGAATGAATGTGTTTATCTAAAACCTTTGTGGGGAAAAGAATGGAAGTTTAAAAGGTATTATTTCACTTTTTAACCTAGTGTTGCCAATTTTGTGGTTATACATCTTTTAAAAGGAAAATCTGTGTGAGTAATCATAACATCCATAACTACATTGTACATAATAAAATTTGGTATTTAATTTACTTTATCTATTTAGATAAGGAGATATTAACATAAAACTCCAGAATAAAGGGTCCTAAGATTGTAACTCGTTCATAAAACTATGTCATTTCTCTGGATATGTGATACTCTCGGCATGGTTTTCACTTATAAGATAGATATAGCACATTGTGAAAGGAAAATATTTCAAAATTCATAACTATTCATTTTTCCCTTTACAAGCACCACTAAGAAGAAACACTAAATTTATATACATGTGTGGGTATGAGCGCATTTTAAGCCTGTGAAATAAGGAGTGGAAGTAAAACAGTTAAAACTCATAAGAAGTCTCAATTATTGAAGATTCAGAAGTAGGAAGCACAACACCCACATCTCACAAACAACAAACAAATCCATAGATAATTCCTGGAGGCAGAAATCAAAAATAGCATTATTGGGTATTAGAAAAAAACAAGATTCAATAGAAATACAATTTCACATTCATAAGTCATGGTCTTTGGAAGATCATAATTTGTAGCAAACTAAATGACTCATGGATCCTGATCTTCTGAAATGGAATTGAAACTTCGCACACCTAATTTAAAATAACTGATATATCACATATTCCTCAATCAACTTTAACATTTGTTTCTTTTCTCTTCTTTAGAGAGACATACATCCTCATGAAAGGATAGCAATTTCAAGTAGATGCTGTTTTTCAGAATTCTTCTAATAAATATTCCTTGCAGCCAGAGGCGTCAAATGGGAGATGCCATTTTCTCAGATGATTTGCCCATGAATGAGAACCTAATCCAAATATACCATCAGAAATGTGTAAAATCCAGAAAATAACATTTAATTGACTTACTTGCTTTATTTTGTGTATGTTGGTCTCTTAATTAGTATTACATATCTCCCATTGTGGAATAGCATATAAATTTGACAGAAATTAAATGTCTAAGTTTTATATCTGCAGGGATAGGGAGAATGGACAGGGCACTTCTAAGACATTTTTTTCAGGGCCAGAGATAACCACTGATCTTAGGAAGTTTTGATATATTTAGCCGGCATATTTGTTTAGTATAAATGTGAAATAACAAGATTATACTCTTACAACTTTTTCAGGCATAATTTAAACAGTTGGAATATGAAAATAAAGGATAATTGTTTCTTTAAGTTGTTATTAGGATTCACAATATTTAGAATTCAATTTAAAAATTGAATAAATATGAAAGCCAATATAAATCAGTATTTTAGTGGTTGTTGAAATAACATGAAAGACACCATTATAATTGCTACATCTATAAAATGAAATCTCATTATGGTGCATAATTTAACAGATCACAAAAAAAATCAATGCCTAAACTTTTGTCCCAATAGAAAGATTCTATTAGTTCAAAAGGAAATCTCTGAGAAAATTATTAATTTTTCCTAATGAATAGTATGGGTTTCAAAGTCTACATTACATGCTCAAGACTTTGATCTGCTTATAGAGTACTTTCTTTAATTCTTTGAACAACATTTTTAAAGTAAGAAAACATTAGGAAAATCTTTTACTAAAGAGATACAATAAAACTAATGGGAGTTTTTGTTTCATACTTTTGCAAATATTCTTTATTCTTTGCCTATTAGATAACACATATTTACATTTTCTCTAAGGAAATAGGAATTAAAATAAATTATCTTAAAATCATCAGTAAGTTTTTTACTTCTCTATTAGATGGTGCTCAATATGAAGTACCAATTACATAAAATTCTCTGAGTGTTATAGTTAATAATACATTTCACAATTCAAATTTTAAATCCATATGAAAGTTGAAACAAATTGCCAATATTCATGGTTACTTTGTTTTTAAGGTATCAGAATGTCAGAATGAGTAGCATCAATAGTACATCTCTAACAGATAAATCATTCAATTTATTTTAATAATTACATGCAACTAGTTTATAAATTATTTGCATGCATTGCAGATTTGGATATATGTGTACTATAAAATGACCAAAAGTTAAAGTATCTTTAAAATCAAAAAGATTCATTAACTGAAGTCTACTAATTGTATATAAAAGAGATATCCTATGAAGTAAAAGAAAAATAAGTACACTTTAAAAGAAAGCCAAACTACAACATATGAAAAGAAACACATTTATTTTCAGACTTTGATATGGTCCAATAACGAAGACTGTAATGTTGGTGAAAATACTATTTTAAAAAAAACTTTTGGAACTATAAATACCAACGTTCTAACAGTGGTTCAGGTGCCATCTGGTTTCTTATACTACTATGTAAAGGAGGAGTTCCGCTTTTGGTTTTATTCCTTTTCCTGGCAAGGAGGACTTTACAAGGTTACTACACTAGCATATATTAACAGTGCCTTCTATTTCTAAGTAAGCATCACTATATTATACTTTATCTTTAGGCTTATTTAATGTTCGAGGTATTGATCATATGCCATGAAAGACATAAAGATAATGAGAAATGTACACAGAAGTATAATTTTAATGTTCCCATTCTCCAGAGGAGAATGAAGAGCTAGGAAAAATGAACAAAGGCGTCTACTCTCAAGGATCTTAAGACATAACATCACCTCAATGTATAGGCATGTTCCCTGCCCATCTAAAAGAGAATATTTGATAACTGAAGCCAAGAAAAGGAACCCAAACTATTTGTTTTTGTAGTCAGCTCCGTCAATTAAACATATTCTGCCTAATCATTCAACTCTGCATATTACTGTAAAAAAGAAAAACCTCTAAAGTGAACACCATGTAATAACACTTATCCGATGAAGAGAAATGTTTCTAGGCTTAATTAATGCTTGCAAAAGCACAAATTTTTTTTTACAAGAAACCACTGTATAACAGCAAAATATCTATTACTGTTCTATATCTCTCCAGCCAAAGCAAGTTTTGGCCTCACAGTATTGCTGGCAGCAAAATAAACCTGACGTCATTCTTCTAAGCCCAATTGGCAGCCCAGCTGTGCTATTATCCCCAGGAAGAGTGGTCATGTACGGTAATACCAGCATTATGTGTCTATGACCAAGCCAAAATTACCCCCTTGGAATAGAGTTCAGCCTCTGAGAATGTAGAACTGAGGATACATGCTGGGTTGAACAGACCAGTCATGGTGAGGGACATTTTTGTCTGATAATAGCTCTAAATTACTGATATCAACTTGGCGTCTGAGACTCAGGGCAAAAGCAGCTATTTTCTTCCTATGTTAAAATTCACCAAAAATATGAATGCAGCTGCCTTAGTCCTCATTTTCATCTCTATTTTTACGCGACATATAAGGTCATGACTATAAATATAGATTAAAATTTATATAAGACACCAAATTAACTGGAAAGCGTTTTATATGTTTTAAAATATATCTAGTTTTTTTCTTACTTTTAGATTTTTAAAGGCATATAACACAGGCCCCAAGACAATTGACAGTTTAATAAACACCAACATATTTGTGTCTTTTAAAGTACAAAATAAACCAAAATGATAAAAGACTGGTAAGTCACTGTGTGATTTAAAGCAATTGCTTGGCACGATTTTTTTTTCTTGGGCTTTATTTATGAAAACAAATTCATATTCTACAAATGGAAAATTAATCTTGTACAAAGTATTATTCATGAAATAAAGTTTTCTGTAACACAAAGAAAATAATATGTATTGGGGTTTAGTAAATATACATATCAGGGGGTGTAAGGAGGAAAGACAAATTAGGAGAGGAAAAAAAAACTGTGTTCAAAATCCCTATGCTCAGATAACTGATTGTTGATTTCTCTTTTAGAAAGTAGAACATGGACAAGGTTACTAAAATGAAAGGTATCTCCTCTCCCCCAAGGTTCTCTCCTTTGATAAGCTGTCATTTTTCTGAGCTTCCTTCCAGGAACTATTAAAAAAAACAGTTACATACATTACATACATGTATCAGGATACACTTATATGAAAAGTATACATGTATATATACACTTCCTTTTTGTTTTTCCTGTTACAAACAGTGAGATTAGGAGAAAAAACAATTGCTGGGTTAAAAAGTCCATATATTTTATTCTGCTAGATATTCCAAACACATTTTTCAAAGTAAAAGTTTGAGTTTTATACATTAATCTTTATATAAACCAATGAAAAAATATTTGCTGAACTAAGGAAAAAATAACTTCATGTTCATTGGGCAATGCTGTAAAATGGATGAGAGAGGGATATTTGGCAACGAAATTAACTTCTTTCTAACATTTTTATCTTGTTCTATCCTGAGCTTTTACCGTAATTCTAAATAAGGGGCTTTTGTAACTGGTTCTTTGATCCCTGGCGCCTCAGTTCCTGTGACAGTGAATTTTGTTTTGTTTTGTTTTGTTTTGTTTTAATGAATTTCCAAGGACTAGAATCCTTATAGTAAATCCCATTAACCAACAAGGGCTCCTTGCCATGTGTCCTCCTGCAAACTCCCTGCCAACATGCTGAGATAGCCTCCATCTCTTTTTCACCTCTAGACCCCTTGACTGTAACCATCATGACCAACTATGATGGCCAGTTACTTCAAGTTTCCCAGGCTCTGACTGCTCCTCTTCACCAGGAAAGAAAATATGAGATTTCTAAAGTAAAATGATATTATAAAAATTAATGTTCACTTCTTAGCAATTCATCTCTTATTTATGACTTGAATACCTCAAAGATTCATTAAATTAATTCCTTCAGTCCACTGAAATATTCACTTAAATGCCACTGTGGCAGAATAAGTTGTAATGCATGGCAGCAAAAAACAAAAGTTCCTTGGAAAAATGCCAAATTTCACCTTCAGAGAAAATTACCACTGGGAAAACCTAGCTGAGGAAATAAAAAAATAAAATTGTTTCATGTGTCTGAATGCAGGATAAAAGTCTATTTCTGAATGAAAATCCAAGTATCCAAATGATATTTACTCAGCACAGTTAGATATCCTCTATACTTCATTTGTCCTGTATACCTTTGTCAAATCACTTTCTCTCGATGTGCTTGTCAAGAATATGCTCTACTTCTGCTCCTCCTCAAGCCTTCGGTCAAATTTCTGCATATTAGGGGGTCAGGGCCACTTAACACTGAGAGTAGAGCAAATAGCTGGGCATGATGGTGCATGGCCGTAATTCCAGCATGGAGTGACTGATGCAGGAGTATTGCAAGTTCAAGCCCAGCCCAAGCAACTGAACAACTTAGCAAAACTTTTTCTTAAAATAAAAAATTAAAAAGGGGCTGGGAGATACAGCTCAGTGTAGGGGCCCTGGGTTCAACCTTCAGTGCTATAAAATGAAAAATAAAAGTGGTAGCAAACTCAGATTTGTCTTCTGCTATAACCTCCCTTGGTTATCCCCAACATCACAACAGACAGCTTTTCCATTCATATCTAGATATTTCAGAGGTCACTGAACTATTTGGTGTTTAGACTTTGAAGAAATGAAGGCAGAAAACATTGTGTCCTGATCTTGTTTTCTGTCTCCTTTCTTTCCACAAATCTTCCGGCAGGAAGGATTGGCCTTTTCCCTATTTTCCCTTTCTGTGTACTTGTGATTTCACATAGCAAGGCAAAGGGAAAGGTATAGAACCTTCCTTTTCTATCACAGCATATTCTCCTATGTCCCCGTTCATGAATTAATTAACCCAAAAGAGTTCAGGAGGGGTAGAAAGCTTTAGTAACAACAAAGCTAGTATTGGGATTATTTTTATATTGTATCTAGTATACAGATTTGAAGTATTTTTCACTATTATCCTAAACTAACAAGAAAAAAGTTGTAACGTGATAAAAGCTAGATGTTTAGTCAGCAAATATCTCTAATATTTATTTGCATTTTGGTTATTCCCATTTTGAAGATTTATGCAACCTGGAAGGTTGTGAAAAATTCCACCTCAGAGAATATTTTCTGAGGTGGAAGGAAATGTCATCCTTTACCTAATATATTTCAGTTATTGCCAGGTGTTCTCAAATGTGAGTTACTGGAGATTGTACTGAATCATCTATGGATTCATGAATTGGACCTGGCACACACATGTGTACACACACATACATGCACGCAGAAATCATTAAAAGTATGCATTGAAGGAAACACATGCACTCTATGAATTGCAGTTTTTAAAGGTTTCTCCATAGTGTGATAACCTTATAGGTATACAGAAGTTGCTTAAATGCTAAATTTCTAAGCTAAGAGAATATTTTAAAGCTGTATCGCCTATAGGACAGTAGCAAGGAAATTCAAAAATAAGTACCCCATATTTTCTTTGCTTCAAGAATCTACATGAGAATTTCCACAAAAATACATGCATATTATGGCCACACATGTTATGGCACTCACATATACCCATTTCCAAGAGTAAATACAATTGTTCAAAAAGAGCCAGTTGATTGCCATTTAGGGCTTTCAAATTGTGGGGCAAATAATGTTTATTGTGTAGAAAGACAAAAACAGAATTGGTGGCATTTTAAAGAGAGGTATTTACCAAGCATACAATCCCAGTCACTTGGGAGACTGAGGCAGGAAGGTAACAACTTTGAGGCAAGTCTGGGAAATTTGGCAAGATTCCAGCTCAAAATAAAAAGATAAAAAGGGCTGAGGATGGAGCCAAGAGGGAGATCACCCTTAAGTTCAATCAGAGCGAAAGAGAGAAAGAGAAAGTGGCGTTTTCAGACTTTTGGCAGCTCAGGCAATCTAGGCTAGTTCACTAAATTTTAAAGAAAATGCTTCATATCAAGAAATGTCTGAAAGCATGATGTGCTACAATTTATATGCAGTATTATTCAACTCTTACTACATTTAAATCTCTCTCTTTGCTAACTTTAAAAAAAAATTGCAGCCATTTGAATTACAATTTGCAGGTCTTTAAACTAATACAACTCAAGTATACTTGAAAGAATGTAGCACTGAGAGGCAAGATGGCCTGGAGTTTGAGATCCTGGGCTTTAGAGTATAACAGTGAGCAACCTTGTACAAATTAATTAACCTCTCTGGGCCTGTTTTCTCATTTGAAAAGCTGGAATAATAACAACATCAACATCAAAGAATGGTTAGGAGGAGTAAATGTGCATAAAGTGCTCAAAACACTGACAGGGTCCGCATAAGCACTCTAGAAATGCTTGTCAATCAAAAAAAATAAATAGTGTACTAAAGTACACAATGTATCCTTTGCTCCCAAGGTCAAAACACAGTAATAGCTTTTCAAACAGCCTGCTAGATCTAACAGCAAGAGATGAACAGCTTTGAGACTAAATAGAGATAAATGAAAAAAACAAGATATTTGTGTCCTTTATTGTGTCCTCATCTTCAGTATATCTGTACTTTCAAAGGTACATTTCACTCTAAACAGTACATCTCACTGTATAGTAGTTTGTCATTTCTTCTTTTGTTTTGCTCCCTCTTTCATATATTTGGGCTCTCATTTTCTCTGGGCCCCCAGGAATTTCAAGTTAGGTTAATGCTGAACTCAGAAGCACAAAAACTATTACAATACCAACTCTTCCTTCAACTTTGTTAATAGTGGAGCTGTGTGGGGTGACCATTTAGGATTTCTTGTTTGCTTGTTGCTTGGTTGGTTTTGAGACAAGGTCTCACTATTTAGCCCAAGCTGGCCTCAAGCTTTCAGCAATCCTACTGCCTGAGCCTCTCAAATGCTGGGAATTCAGGTGTGCACCACGACATCTGGTGACATTTTAGATATAAAATGAAACTCTCTACAACATGATATCAATTAAGTAAGTATCAAAAATGATTACTAACAGGGCCAGGGATTTAGGTCAGTGGCATAAGCACCTGCCTGGCAAACGCAAGATCATGTTTGATCCCAGGTACCAAAAATGGTGAGGTCGGGCCAAGGGTATAAAGACTGCCGGCCCTGAGCAAGGGGTGAGGACATGTTTTTAGAAGGGAGTTTAGGCAGGGGAGGGAGGTATTGCTGAGGGGGGTGCAAAATTCTGGGTCTCTAAGTAGGGGGTCTAAGGCTCAGTGATAGATATGCAGTGTTGGGTACAGGGAATACTGTCAGGCACAGCAAATCTCATGGTTTTTCGTGGAACCAGCACTTTGCAGGTTGACCTGTGTGGGGACAGCTGCTGGCTTCCTGTTGAATGCTATGCTCCCCAACATGTGAATAACAGATCTGGTTGGGGGAGTTTTTTCTCTCCTAGTTGGGCAGTAGTCTAGTTGAAAGACCTGACAGCATGCATGTGGCACCATGCCGGACTAGTACTTCATTTTTTTTTCTTTTGAGACAGGTTCTCATCTGTCTTGCCTATAGTTCAGACCTACCTTGAACTCACAGCAATCTTCTTACCTCAGTCTCTTTGCCATGGAAGTATTTTATTTCTTAATCAATTATGAAAGATAGTTTTGCAGGGTACATCAATCTGGGTTACTGCCTATTTGGCCTAGCCCTTGGTTCTTTGGCACTGACCTATAGCATTTCTCTATAGTATTTCGTATGACCCTTAGGCAATCTTAGTCTTGGCGTATCAGGAAGATCTGATTAGAATAATTATGTCACCTTGGCTAAAATAGTACAATCAGCAATAACAATAGCATCAAACACAGCCTAGAAAATGACAAACTGTGATAACTATTAATTTGCCACCTTTAACCATATAAACTAGATTTGTGGTTATATAACAAAATCTAAAATGAACCAGAAAATTGTATACAGTAAATACACCCTCAACATGGTTATTTTAGCACAGGGGAGAAAATTAAAAGAGGTTGAGTGGAAAAAAAAATAGAAAAAGAGAAGAAGAGGAAGAGATTAGAAGCAAGACTGGAGGACAAAAGAAGATTATGTGAATTTTGGAAAACTGGTGAAGAAGATGTGAGGGAAAGAGAGAAAGAAGAAATAAAAACAAGAACAGAACAGAACAACAACAACAAAAAGAAACAATGTTCATACTCATATAAAAACAAGAACAATCAAGAAAAAAACAAAACAAAAAAATTTAAAAAGAAGAAAAAATGGTCACTTCAGGGCAAGTTTCTGCTGTCACTGGTAGACAGAGTGAACAGACAGAGCCCAGATCCATGTTGATTAATCCCAGCAAGCTAGCCATAGCTTTATGGTGAGGTAGTGGATAATCCCAGAAAGCCTGCACCTTTCGTTCTACTGAAGTTCAGACTGGTTTCTGGTTGTAGGGCTGGAAACCAGTTTGTTCAACCTATAACACTCCATGTGCCTCCTCCCAGCTTGAAGTTGGCTCCCTGCTGGTTTAAACTGTGTCTCCTTGACCTGCCAACTTGAGCTAAATTCCACCTCACCCTGACACTGGCAGCCACTAGATGGAGCCATCCTGCAGCTGCTCTGAGTTCCAAACTCAGCTGGCACTTCTCCAAGATGACTATAGGTCAATTGCCTTTTCCTGGGGGATGTCTGAACCTAAGTAACTCACCAGTCACTGTATTCTGCTGCATCCACTGCTGTGTTTCTCTATGGAGGTTTCTGGGTTGTCAGTAGTCACTTTGTTTGAGGTTTGAGCTGCCCCTCCCACGCAGTGAGTCAGGGTTCAGGGAGAAGTGCCATTTGCCACCTCTTGATTCTTTATTGAAGTCTCTCTTCATTCTCCCCTGGGCTTCAATTCTTGCTTCAAATCCTTGCTGGGTCCCATGGTCCTACTTCCCTCCTTCTTCTCTTCCTCACATAACCACATCCCAAATAGGTCTTTTTTTGCTTTTCACCACTCTGCCATCCTCCTGGAAACTGCCTCAGTCTCCTGGGCACTGAGATTATAGGAACCACAATATCTGGCTATAGTATTTCATTTTTAAATAGACGTGATCCCCAAATTTTCCTCTAGTTGGTATGAAAATTTGAGTGTATTATTGAAAAAAGCATTCCATTCTGAAAGTTTCTCCAAAGTTCTTATGCAAGATTTGTTACTTCTTCATTTACTTTTTCACAATATTCTACCCAACATAAAGAAAATAAATCACATTATACATAGGATGATTCATGTGATATAATGTTGCTTGCTGGTATTCTTACTCTTTTATAAATTTCTGCAGGTGTTTTATTTAAATATCTTTGAGTTCCCTTCACTAAGGGTAGTGACTGCTAAATACACAACATTAAAAATTGGTCCCTCAGTCAATAAAGAACCCAAGTACTTCCCTTTCAGAGTAGTTTCAACAACCACATTCAAAAATTACTCTAGTTCAAAAATTATTAAAACACAAAAAAGTCTTTGCAATTGCAATATTTGATGGAATAAAAAATTTTCCATTGTCACAATACAGTATTAGTCACAAAAAAGAAGAGTCCATTTCCTTTCTTGACTCATGCAGTACTTCATCTCTATTTTTTTCAGATAATCTTAAAATTTCTATTCCTAAGTTTGCGTTACCATTCCTGTATAGGAAATCTAATTTGAGAAAATAAATCCTCAGATACATGAATTTTTATATTGAAAATAATATAGTGGGCAAGATAACTTATTCATTTTATGGAATGGACTCATAAGCTGCAATTAAATTTTTGGTCCCAGAATTCCCTATAAAAAGTTGTCACAGTATTAATATTTGATCTTTTTGCCATTTTTCAGTATGAAAGGAAGGTAATTATTCAATAAATAAAATCATTAGCTAAAATAAGAAATTTATCAATGAATATTCCCTGAGATTTGTTTCTTGCATTCTCTTAGATGTGAGGGTTATAGCAGTGAATAAGATACCCTGGTCCTAGGTCCCTTAGAGACTAAATCTTAATTAAAGATGACAGTTAATGGATGAATGGTAGAATGGATATTTAAACAGACAACCTAGAGAAACATTAGAATTGCTGAAGTAAAATATCGAAAATAAAATGATACAACAGAATACTTGAGTACTTGCTTTAGATTGAGTATTAGAGAAGTTCTCTCTGTGGATGTAGTATTTATGATAAAGTAGATCTAACTATTAGAAAACTCAAGTAGCAGAACTGAGCTAGGCCATACTTGAAGTTCAATATGAATTTGAGACTTGATAATACTGACTTGGTTCAATTTAAGGTTGCTCTAATTTCTATTCACTACGCAAGCAGTAACGAAACGCTACAAAAGGTATATGTGCCTGTGTGCATACAGGAAAAATATAAATAGTATCTTTTTCCATATGGAAACTGCCATGTGTGGTGTGTTAATTCAGCATGAAACAAGAAATCCAACAAGAAAGAGCCACTTGCCTTTTATATTTTGGGGAGCCTTAGGAAATCAAATATCAACCCTCGATGGTTACTTTATTACCACACCTAACAATCCTTACCACACCTAACAATCCTCGCCACACCAGAGTTACACCTTTCCATTTTTGTGTATCCTATGGATTAAATTCAATTTACAGTCTTTAAATAGGCAAAAGGCTTTGTTGGTTAGGAAACTGAAAGTATACCAATGGGGTGGGAAAGAGAGAGTACAGTTCGGTGTGTTAGACTAGGTCAGTGAAGCACACTCACATAAGGGCTTTGAAAGTCATGGGGAGGAATTCTGATTTCATGACAGTGCCCTAGAACATTGCTGGGAGGTTTTTAAGAAGCATAATCCAGAAGGTTGCAAAGCTTAATCTTGATCATATAGAAAATAAAAGCAGAAGCATGCAGAATACCATGTCAGATGAGTTCCCAAGATATGACAGTGATTTAGATAAGGGTGGTGGTGGGACAGATGGGAAGAAAAAGCTCTCCTGATATACTGTGCTGGCACAGTTCTAAGGACTTAATTACAAATTAATGTGGAGAGGAGGAAAAGAGGAGAATGAAGTGTCAGCCCTAGATTTTCATCTATTTGTTAATGATGGTGTCATTTTGGAAGACAAAAGTCTCAAGGAAGAGTAGGTTGTTGAGGTAAGAAGAATCCTTATCCTGTCACAGTGTAAATAGGGCTGTTCATATTCTCTTATTATTTAGATGCACAGGAACAAGCATGTGGTGCTGCAGAAGTAGTGACAGAAAACAAAATCAGTCTCTCAAAACAGGGGGCAAGTCATTTACTACAAAATAGAATTAACTAACCAAGAGCCACTAAATTTAAATATTGAGTGAGACTAGCTGCAAGAAAATGTCACTTGCTGAATATGTTAAAAATGAATCAATGATTTGCTAAAATATCTGATGATATTTATAGTATAAAAACTACAATGGTACAGGAATGGTGGGATGTGGGATTGTGGGATTATTTTGTTTGGTTTGTGTTTATTTTTGAAAAGGTAATTATTAAACGATGAAAATTATAATGTGGAGATGGAATTCTTTAGAATGCCATATCCTACCCTCAAAGAGACAAAAAAATTCTAGGAATTCCCTAAAGCCTATATCCCCACAAGAAAATTGGGTTGCCAATGAAAAAGGTTTTGAATTCAACAAATTAAAAATTAGCCAGAGAAATGACAGCAGAGTTTTAGAGCTTACCTACAATATGACATATTCTTAGCTGAAGGAGTAGGCATATTACGGCATTAAAAATTTAATGTTTATTAGTGAATTTAAGCAGTATTCCCTATCGCTAGGGAAAGAGATATGTAAACAAAATCTGTAAGAACGGACCAAATATGGAGGACATAAGAAAAACTTTTCTCTAGTTTTTGAAAGAAAAATATAATTTTAAGAGGACTATACAATTTCTATCATAATAGCATTCCCCTTAGCAATCAGCAAGGCACTCAGTATCAGAAAATGAACTGATTTTCATTTTTTTGTTTAATGTTTTTGGGAAACCTAAGAATGTTTAATATTGATGTACTGATGTAAAAGGCTGATATGCCCAGAATAAACATCTTCTATGCAAAAATAAAAATCATTATATGTATCACTCACAAAATAGTCCTTACTTTTCAATGTAAAATTACTGACAGGTTACCGATTCATTGACATGATATGTATATGGTTTTCATAGCAAAGAAAGCACACAGTAGAAAACCTACTTTCTAGGAGTCAGAAAAATAAGAACAATTTCTTTTGGGGGGGAAATTGGCTTCAGGAGATACAAACAAACAAAACTCTCACACGCATTGTTTCCAAAATTTATAAACACATTTTCATCCATTCAGCCATTCCCTAAAAATAAACTCAGTTTTAGGAAAAGGGAATGTTAGAGTTCCTGAATAATCACAACCATCCTAAGGTCATAATTCAACTTGATATGTTTCTCTATTATGTGTGCCAGCTGATAAGCAGGAAAAAGCTAACTTTCTGCTCCAATATCATGTGTGAGGAAGTGATAGGATCATTTAGAACCTCATGCAAGTTGGAAGGTGAAGGTTATGAGTGTATACCAGATAATAGGGTCCTGATAAAATGCTGTTGATTCCCCAATTTCAATACTACCTTGCTGGAAATGCGGGCTTGTCCTCAATGTAATTCTTAAAAAAAAAAAAAAAATATATATATATATATATATCATCCAATAAGGATAAAGAAACAAAAAATATTCAGATAACACACACGTACTGACAAACATACTGCATTTGTCAAGATTTCCTCTTACAATGCACTGCAGTCTCCTTTAATATGACTGTTAATGTGACTCAAAGCCAAATTTTCTGAGTTAAGATTAAAGTAGTCTAATGATATAATAACTTTTGAGAAATTTGTAATAAAAATTTTGCAGAGAGCATTCCTGCCAAGAAATGAAGCAAATTCACCATGGAACTTCTATTATACCTCTAACAACTGGGTTTGTGATAAATAGATTGTACTTTTAAGCTGTAATTCCTCATGTCTCATGCTTTGGCTTTTAAAATCTTCAGTGTAATAAATAATGAAAACCAAAGCTTAATTTTTTTAAAATTGTAAATTACCTTATGGCTAAATTCAAAATCATAATTGAGACCTACACTGTGGCCATTGTTAACATCATCCAGGTAATGTGAAAGGCAAGAAAACTGGAAACTATTATAAAATGTGCTTTTCAAAGTAAATGCGCAGTGCAAAAACTACAATATTCCCAGTTTACTCTTAGGCAATCAAGATGCTTACTTTCCACATAAATATATCTTGATGAACTATCACTGGTATACTATAAGGTACTAGGAAAAATTGTGGCTTGAAAAATACAAATTCTTATCTTCCTCAACTAATGTGAGAGAAAATTTTAAGCAAAAAGTCAAAATAAACATGATTACATAAAACTTCTAACTGGAGGACCAATCTCGTATTAATTGATTTGCATAGGAAGATGGTATTGGCTTGTCACTGTCACTAAGTAAAGGCTAAATTCAGAGACTTTTCTGTAAAGAACAAATGAATCTAAGTAAGTAAAATGCATAGCACAGTCCATGGCCCATAGTATGCTGAAAAATTATAAATTCTACCCCTGGTCAAGCTCCCTTTCTTATACCTTTTTTTCTGTAACATGCTATCAATATACACTGCCATTTTGATCATTTTTGCTCTGATTTTGAGAATTAGAATTTTAATAAATAACTGCATTACAAATTTTACACACCAGAATTCAGAGTATTTTTATTCAAAATGACTTTTCTAAATCAAATAATCTAAAAGATCTTATCAAAAAGCACTGAATACAGAAAGGCTACAAAAGATCAATTAAGGTCACTTATGTATGTGAACAATATATTTTTACTGTACAATGTTTCTTAATCTCAAGTCAAAAATTAGTTTTAATAATTAATCTTTGGGTAATAAGCAATATTTCTTTTCAATAAGCTAATCTGTTGAATGTTAAGATGTATATTTGGAAGTTCTATGAAGTTTTGATTCAAATATAAGTTGCTTAGATATACATTTAATTTGTCTAAAGTAAATTACTTGAGTGTATTGACAGTAACTGTATGTAAAAAAATGAATAAATATAAATGAATCAGCAAGTACACAGATAGTAATTTTAATCAGAATATGACTTTATTTTACTTAATTTATTTGTAGAAGATAAAATTTATCTCTACTTTAACATGACTAAACCTCATTCTGCAAAGAGCATGTTAGTAACTATCTTGGAGTTTCTCCAAATGAGAACGAATCCAATTATCATATCATTCCAAGTTTGAAGCTCTAAAACAGAAAATGGAGTCTAAAAGATGCACAGTAATATCACAGTTGAGATCATTACATGTCCCTAACACTCATAAGAACATTTTCTTTTAAATGAGGCTGTATAATATAAAACTTGTGAAAGTTTACTAAATCAAAACTAGTGATAAACAAGGTAATAAGACTATGGACAGATTCTATTAACTGTAGGTGCCGCATCTCAGGTATGTAAAGAGACAAGTAACACATCATGCTTAGTAAGTTTATCAACTTTGTTTTGAGATTTAGCATGAAGAAAAGAATAAAGCCTTTAGAATGCCTCATTTTCAATCTACATAGGTAGCATTTTCTTTTCAAAAGTGTAGAACGAGAAGTATCTCCCACCCCAAGTTGCAATTTAATATGTACCTTCGAAAATGTTTTCTTCAGTTACTAATAGATTTTTTAATAGTTCACAAATGATCAACTTCTCGTCTGTATTCAAATACTTTTTCCTTCAGTTCCTTCTAAAAGTTATAATGACATTTTTTATCTTCTCAAGATCATGTTTCAGATGAAGCTTTCTTTTATAATACAGTGTATTTACTCTTTAGGGAAAGGAAGAAGAAAGGCCTTTTAATACCTCCCAAATAACTGGGAATAAACAGTTAAGACAATCTTAGTGTCATTTTGCTTTTTTAATTTTCATCTGAGAATATGTAAAACCATAAGAGAATAATGCTACTAAATTCTCCACCACAATCTAGAAGTACACTCACACATCTATAGCCAACTGATCTTTGCTAAAAGTGTTAGAGCCCACAATAGAAAAAGGACAATAAATGGTGCTGGCAAAATTGGACATCTGTATGCAGAAGAATGAAACTAGATGCTTAGCTCTCACTAGTTACAAAACTCTACTCAAAGTAAATTGATGACTTTAAAGACCCAAATAATGAAACTACTAAAAGAAGCCTAAAGGAAATTCTTCAGGACTATGAAATAAAAAGAACTTTTTGGATAAGGCTCCAAGGACACAAGAAACAAGGCAAAAATAGATAAATGAGATTAAATCAAACTAAAACATTCTGAACAGCAGAGAAAATGAAGAGCTAGACTACACAATGGGACAAAATGATTACAAAATACACATCTAGCACAGGGTTAATATCCAGATTATGTCAAGAATTTAAAAAACTCATGGCAAAAAGTCAAATAATGAAATTTTAAAATGGACAATAAATCAACACATATATCTCAGAGGAAGATATATAAATGCCAAACAGGTATGTGAAAAATTCTAGTCATCACTAATCATCAGGAAAATGCAAATCAAAACCACAAAGAGACACTGCTTCACCCCAATAAGAATGACTATTATCAAAAAGACTAAAGATAACAAGCACTGAAAACAAAATAGACGAAGAAAAGGAAAACCCTGTACACTTCTGGTAAGAATATAATTAGTACAAACCTTATGGAAAACAGTATGGAGATTCTAAAACAAGTAAAAATAGAACTGCCATACAATTCAGTAATCTACTGCGGATACATAGCCAAAGAAAATGAAAACAGTATGTCAAAGAGACATCTGCACTCCTATGTTTACTCCAGCACAATTCACAATGGCTAAGAAATATAATCATCTATGTGTACTCTAACTGATGAATGAATAAAGAATACATTGTACACTTACAAAATGGAATACTATTTGGCCATAAAAGGAAGAAATTCTGCCATTTGTGGCAATATGGATGAGACTGGAGAATATTACGGCTTATGCTAACAACTCAATTACAGAGACAAGTACTTCACGCTCTCACAAATACATAGACTCTAAAAACATTAATCTCACAGAAGTTAATAGCAGAATAGTGGTCACCAGAAGACAAGGGTGGAGGCAGTCAGGTTGCTCAATGGGTACTAATTGTAGTTATGTAAGAGAAAAAAGTTCTGGTATTACACTCACTATACGATGATATTAGGTAAGAACAATGTACTGGATATTCAAAAACAAGCTAGAAGAAATAATTTGGAATGATTTCACTACTTAGGAATCATAAATGTATAAGGAGACACAAATATTTACCCTGATTTGAACTTTACATAGTACATACATGTATTAAAACACCACATGATACCTGATAAATTTGTATAATTTTATGTGCCAATTTAAAACTAAATTTTAAACAATTATTCATCACAGCATAACATTTTGGTGAATAAAAAATGTATTTTTTTATTATTTTAGAAAGAAAGAAGAAGCATTCTAAGCTAACAAGACATGAAACCAAGGATCATATGAAAAAGTCTAAAACAGACCAATTTACTTTAGGTTTATAAACATAAAACAACAATTTTATTTAAATCATCAGTAATGAAACAAATTTCATATTTAAACATCCTTTAATTCACCAGCTAGAGTTGTCCTTTTCTTTTCACTCTGGAAAATAAGTACAGTCTTGGATGGGTTAACAATAGGGTACCTTCTGGAAAATACAAAATTAGGCAAATTCATCCTTGTTCAAAGATCATAGAATGTATTTACACAAACTAAGATGACTGTAATCTTATGAGCTAGGCAGATGTCGACAGATAAAACACGATGTGGCACAAGACTGCAGCTCGGACTCCCTTTCCTTGGCATGTAGAAAGCCTGATAAACTTCCTAAGGACTGTGAAACTCTCCACAGACTTACATTTTGAGGCACCTAAGCTTCTGCTTCTGTCATAGCAATCCAATTTACAGAGTATCACAGCATTCTGCAAAGCAGAACTCATAGAGAAATCAGCCCTTTTCCATTATTCATGCCAAATAATATGTGGTGTTTAGCAAACTTTACTGATGTTTTGAGGAAGAGAATTTACATAATAGAATGCAAATGTGAGATCATTCAATGAAAATTCTTGTATTTTAAAGTCATGCTAACCATTCCATGTTTCTATACCACTGCCTTTCTTCTAGTTTTGCCCCGCTATGCTCCAGCCCACTGCAGAGCATTCTAGCTTTCCCTTTCGTGTTTTATCTCCTGCTGCCTCATACCCTCCAATTGCATCAGCCAAGTCATTCGTCAAGATATTTTCCTGACAGGGACAATTTCTTCCTAAGAGAAAGTATGAAACCACTAGTTAATATGATTTTTTTTCTCTTTTCACCCTATCACTCTTTAGCTTAGTTCCATATTATAAAAGTCTATACTCTGAATCAGTGTTTGTCAAACTTTGTATTCAACAGAGGAAGCTTTTGTCAAATATAATTTTACACAGAACTTTAACATACGACTAGGAAAGTAGAGGTGCTGCTTGAAGTAGAAGCAGGAAGCGGACCTGGAGATGCTTTCCCTGGATTCATCTTCTGCCTTTCTTCCTGAAAGGCTCCGGACACATGATAATAGAAGCCCAGGTCTCCATATGATTAAGTGTGAAAGACACTGAATTATATATGGAGTAGGTAGAAACCATAAAATCGGGTAATTTATTATGTTTTAGAAATATGAGAAGAATGAGTGAAAGTTGATCTGAAGACTGTAAGCCTTTTAAATTGGGAGACAGGTAACATAAACGTCACAAAAATAAATATGTTGGGCAAAGTATAAATAACTTTTAGTGTCATAATTAGTGATTACACATGTGGATATTTTCATAAATCAATTAGATGAAGTGCACATAAACATGGGGACTTAAATGACAGATATTTCTAAAGCATTTACCGTAAAACTTAGGCATTGACAAATGAACAACTAATATCCATATTCATCTATGCTTCCCACTATTATAATTGCACATGTTTTTAATTAAGTCTCTGTTGATATATAATATGGTAAGCTAAATTAAATTTCAACATTTAAGTCTAAGAAAAAAGGGATTGCTTATAATGGTCTACAAAATAGCTTTCATTTATTTTACTTTGCCAAAAAGAATTATTGTATCTTTTCTATTTTTCACTAACTTTTGCATATAGCTCATGTCATATGTAACCAGGGGAAATCTAAGTTTTATGTAAACTGAGGGTAACTACCAAATTAAAGTAAGACAAAGAAACTGCCACTCATGATATGCCTGCAATAAGCAAGACACTGTGCTAATGCTTTCATATCAGCAGTTTTCAATTCTAGACACATATTAAAATCACCCATGAATCCTTTTAAAAATATTCTAATTCATGAGTGTTAGCCTTGAGATTCTGATTTAATTGCTCACTTGAGCTTTAAAAAATTTAAAGCTTTAAAAAAGTTTAAAGCTGAAGTGATCATAATGTATTGATAGTACTAAAACTCATAGTTTTTTGTACTTTATATCTTTAGTTACATACTATATAACTACAGTAAGTTTACATACTTTAGTTATATCATCACGAAAACAAACTGGTCAGATATTTTTATTATTCTTTTATTCATATTAGAAAATCATATTTTAAGGTTACAAAAATGCCCCAAGACAGAGAAAACGTAACTATCAGTTAGAATTTGAACCCAAGTTCTCTTTCAGTAATGATTTTTCTAATACCCATTTTGTCGAATTCAAAACACCAGAATTATATGAATTAAGAATCAATGTCTATATTTTATTTTATTCCTGTCTTTAAGGGAACATAGAATAAAGTATCATTTGCCTTTTGCCACCAAGACACTAGTTTCTTTGTTGAATTAATTTAATTACTACAAAATATAAAGTCGTTTTATGTTTTATGCAATTACAGTATGATAAATTTTCTCATTTTCAAAATGTTCTTGTTTAGGAACTGTTTAAACTATGTTTAAAAATTATGGATTTTAGAATTGCCTGTCAGAAATAAGGAGGAATGTGGAATATAAAAATATTCAAACAACATAAAAATAGATTATGTCTGTCAACCATTTTATTTTGTGTATCACTTTTCCAGGAGAAAGGTGAAAACTGTTATAAAATATCATCATTTGTGAAATACAAACTTAAACAGAATTCTTAATAATGGAGATGTGTTTTTTAAAAATATGCAATATATAAGTAGGTAAAAATAAAAACATTTTACACATACCTGTCAACATTTATTTAAAACTTAAATAAGCCTATATGCAATCTAATTTATAAATCCTATTTGAAAAACTTACATTAACAATAAAATGTTATTCATGTAATTTTCACTACCTAGCTGAAAATAAATATGCAACTAATGTGCAGTCTGTTACAGTCCATCTTAAGATGTATTATCAGTGTTTTTTTAAGTCATACCTAAGGTAATATTACCAATTCCTTAAAGGCAATGAATAAACTAAAATTCATATTTCAGAGAGGAGATGGATAACATCTCACAATTCAACCTCAGCAGGAGTCATTAAGTCAGGCATGTATGTGAGAGCTGTATTTCTCATTGGATTACAAATCCAATAAAAGCTTTTCCTTTGAGTTACTAGCACTACAAAGATTAAATCAAGATATTGTAAGCAAAAGAAAAAGCTTTGGATGTTTGGAGATTTCTAGAATAAAATGTTTATGAATTTCTTGACTCAAATAGCATAGACACGGGTAAAAGTCATTTAGTCCTAATTTTCCCTTTTATAAACCAACTAAAAGCCTCTTGCTATAGACTGCCTTTTATGCTTGACTTCTTCCAGTCCTGGATCAACTGCACACAACTTAACATGTCAGAATGCTGGAATGAGTTGCAAGACCCATCATGATCCTTATCCTGCCTGCCTTCCAGTCTTATTTCACTATGTGTTCCTTCAATCTCTGGACTGAAGCCACTCTGGACTTCTTTAAGATCTGTGTATTCCAGTACTTGAGAGACTGAGGCAGGAGTACCACAGCAAGATCGAGGCCAGCCTGCACTACACAGTGAGTTCAAGGCCAGCCTGAACTACTTAGGAGGCTCTATCTAAAAAAAAAAAAAAATCTGCATAGCCACTGAGATTGTTTTCCCTTTGAGTGTCTGCATAAACTATTATATTTTCCTGGAATGAGTTCCTACCTATCCTTTTAAACTTCAGCACAGAGAGCCCTTCTCTATTGCCTCTTCCCCCTCAGATTCACATCTGGTCTTTTTCCTTAGCACCCTGTAAATTTTTTGTAATTTCTATTCAATTTGCAATTAAATATTAATTTAAGGGATTATTATTTCATATCTCTGTTATCACTAGGCTATAGCTTCTGAGGAACATAAAATGTGTCTTATTATTCCTCATAATTTCCTCCATATTTCTGCAGTGTCAGGTGCAAAACAGATGTTCAAAAATATTCTTTTAATTAATGAATCAATCAGATACTAAAGAAGAATGGTAAATAAAGGCTTAGCCCAGCATGGTGGTGCATGCTTGTAATCCCAGCAACCTAGAAGCTGAGGCCAGGGAATCACAAGTTTGAGTCCAACCTGGACAATTTAGTACCTTAGCATAACCCTGTCTCAAAATTAAAGAACAACAAAATTAGAAAGGGGTAGAGGAATAGTCTGAAACATACTTCAGAGTAAAGGCCCTTGGTTGAGTTCCCAGTGATAAGAAACAAAATAGAGGCCCTAGAATAGTCTTCATTCATTTATTAATTCAACATCAAAGTGCTGATTAATTTTTTTCTCTAAAACAAAAATTTTAAGAATAGTTAATTATGGAGGTCTTATAATGATTACATGATAGTAAAATCAATTATCTAATGCCTCAAACAAATGTTAGTTTTCATTTATAATTTCCAAACTACAAGTAATATTTCATTCATGTCTTATGAAATATATGTACCTGTATATACAATGAATATCTGCATTTTTTCTATCCAGTCCTTTTATGGTTACCAATTAATCCTTTTTGTATACATTAAGATGTATTATTCTTATTTTTAAGCCTATTGTAAAGTACAGTACTGCATTGCTCATGTAATTTATTGACTACTGTGCTGAAGGTGAAAAACAGAATGATTGTATTCATCATCAATATATTGTTAATGCATGTTAAAGTATGACTTCTTCTGAATGCATATTTTTCACCACCGTAAACTCAAAAAGTAATAAATCAAACCACTGTGCATCAAAGATCATCTATAAAAAACTGAATTCAAGAACATATTAAAAGTTTTGTATACCATGGCCAAAATGGAATATTTCCTTGATACAAGAATGATACAATATAAAAATAATCAATGAAAATATGCCTCATTGATAGGACAAAGGATGTAAAAAAAATCATATGTTATCTCAATAGATGTTTAAAAAGAGAATTTGACAAAATTAAGCATTCTTTCATAATAAAAATTCTCAACAAACCAGAAGTAGAATAAAATTTACCTTAATATAATAAAGGCCAGATATTAAAAGCCCATGGCCAACATTAGGCTGAATGGTAACCCACATAAAAGCTTTTCCTCTGAGATCAGCAACAATCCCAGGACAGGCATTCTGTCCACTTCTATTCAGCATAGTACTGGGAGTCCTAGCCAGAGAAACTAGGCAATAAAAAGAAATAAAAAACATTCAAATTAGACAAGAAAGAATTAAATCATGTCTGTTTGTAAATGGTATGACCTTATGAGAAGAAAATCATAAAGATACCACAGACAATAACATACATTAGAACCAACAAACAAATTCAGTAAAGTTGCAGGATAAAAATAAATGAAAATACAAAAATCAGTTGCACCTTTTAATCGAAACAAACTGTTTTTGCACTGCTCTAACAGAACACTTGAGACTGAGGGCACCAACAGTTTCAGTTGTCTGGTGAGGGGTACATCTTCCAGAGGGGAGAAACAACACAGTGTCCTCACAGAGGCATGAGAGATGAGCTCCCTCTGTTAAGCTCTATTAAAATGGCACCCAATGATATTCACCTTTTGTAGGTCATACTTCTCAATGCTATTATATTGCTAATTAAGTTTCAACATAAATTTTGGAGGGCACAAAATTACTGAAACTCTATCCTATCTGAAAAGGAAGTAAAAAAAATTTCACTTACAAAGGCATCAAAAATAATAAAATAAAATGCAAGGTCCTGAGTTTGATTCCTGGTGCTACCACTACTACTACTACTACTAATAATAATAAATATTTATAATAAACTTAATTAGGGATATTAAAGACTTATACACCATAATTTATTTTAAAAATTAATGAATGAATTTAAATAATGGCCTAGTTCCATTCTTTTGCATGTGGCTATGTCCAATTTAAAAGATAAATAATCCGGCTGTGGTGGTGCACACCTATAATCTCAGTACTTGGGAGGCTGAGGCAGGAGGAACACCATAAGTTTAGCCTGCTTAGGATAAACATTGAGTTCAAGGCCAACCTGAAATGAATAGAAATATTATGTCTCAAGGAACAAAAGAAAACAATTTTTAAAAAAAGAGAAACAAAATAAATAAAAAGACATTCCAAGTTCATGCAGTAGAAATATTAATAGTGTTATAATATCCATAGTACAAAATCACCTTACAGATTTAATGCAATTCCTATCAATATCCCAGTTGGCATATTTGCAGAAATAGACAAACGTTCTAAAATTCAGATAGAACCACAAAAGGTCCTAATAGGCAAAACAATCTTGAAAGGGTAGAACAAAACAGGAAGTATCACACTTCTTACTTTGAAAATATATCACAAAGCTACACTAATTGAGAAAGTATGGGAGAATACAGACAGACATATAGACTAGTAGGACAAAATAGCCCAGAAATATATCTACATATAATTATTTGTCAATTTAAAATCAAATTTAAAAATCCACAGGTATCAACTTATCTTCAACAAAAGTGTCAAGAGTGCACAATGGAAAAAAGTCGCTTCAATGAATGGTTCTGAGAAAATCATATATCACATGCAAAAGAAATAAAGTTGGAACCTTGTGTTGCAGCATATGCAAAAATCAACTCAAAATGCATTAAAAATTTAACTTTAAGACACAAAACTGCAAACTCCTAAAAGAAAACACAGTAGAAAAGTTTCATGACATTAGACTGGGCAATGATTTCTTAGGTACAGCACCAAAAGTATAAGCAATGAAAACAAAAATAAATACTATTAGAGAAGAGGAAGGGAAGGGGGTGAAAGTGCTCTACATATGTTATATGCATGTAGAATCTGCCAAAACGAAGTCCATTAGTCTATGTCACTCATTGGCATTAATAAAAACCATTAAAACTACATCCCCAGAAAAAGAAGAAAAGCAGAAGCACACAAAATTAAAAAGCCTCTGCACAACAAAGGAAACAATCAACAGAGTGTAAAGACAACCTACAGCAAGATATTTGCAAAGCATACATCTAATAAGTGGTTAATACACAAAATATATAAGAACTCAAAAAGGTCAATTTAAAAATGGGCAAAGGACCTAAATAAATATTTCTCAAATGAAGACCTACAAATGGTCAATAGGTATATGAAAAAATTATCAAATCAGTAATCGTCAGAGAAATGCAAAATCAAACCACAGTGGGATATCTTCTCACATCTGTTAGGAGGGCTAGCATCAAAAAAACAAAAGAAGCCAGGCATGGTGGCTCACGCCTATAATCCCAGCACTCGGGAGGCTGAGACAGGAGGATCGTTGCGAGTTCGAGACCAGCCTGAGCTACAAAGTGAGCTCAAGGCCAGCCTGAATGGCATAGTGAGACCCTGTCTCAAAAAGACAAGGACTGGGGATTTGGCTCAGTGGCCTAATCGCCTGCCTGGCAAGTGAGAGGTCATGAGTACAATCCCTGGTGCCGCAAAGAAAAAAAAAAAGAAAAAGAAAAGAAAACAAGTCTGGGAAGGCTGTGGAGAAAAGAGAACCTTTATACACTGTTGGTGAGAATATAAAATGATGTAGTTGCTATGGAACAGAGTATAAAAGATCCTCAAAAAAGTAAAAATAGATAATATGAGCTAACAATACCATTTCTAGGTATATATCAAAAGGAAACAAACATATAGTCTGTAGCTAAAGAGATATCTACACTCCTACACTCACTTCATCATTATTCACAGTAGCAAAGATGTTTATTCATCAACAAAAATGGATAAAAAATGTGTGGTGTATATATACAATGGAATATCATTCAGTCTCATTAAGAAGAAAATTACTCAACATGTGACAACGTTGATGAACGTGGAGGACATAATTATGCTAAGTGACATAAGCCCGTCAGGGAAGGACATATTGCAAGATATCACCTATTTGAGGTATATAAAAGAACCAAACACATAGAAGAGTATAACGGAAGTTGCTAGTAGCTTGGAAAGGAAGAAATGGGTCATTGTTATTTGACAGATAAATCACTAACTACTCATATCAAAAAATAGAAAAATGTCAAATCACTCATCTAATCTTATATATCAAAAATCTATTAAATGAAAAAAACAATCCAAAGCATAAAAAGGAGGAAATAATAAAGATAAGAGCAGAAATACATGAGACTGAACACACAAAGAAATCCTGGTGTGGTGATGCATGCATGTAATATTAGAACTCTGGGGACATGAGGCAGGTTGGACCCCAGCCTAGGTAACTTAGAAATAACCTATGTACAAATAATAACAAAAAACAAAAAGTCCCAGGGATGTAGTTCACTGTAAAGCCCAGAGTTAAACCCACAGTACCAGGAAGAAGCAAGAAAAAAATATAAGAGAGTTCCTGAAAATATCAAGAAAAATTGATAAAATTCTAGCAAAACTAACATACAAAGAGAGAAGTAACAAATAATACCAGCAAAGAGATGTTACTACAGGCATTAAAACAAACAAATAATTCTATACACATAAAATTTGAAAACTACAAACCATCCCAATTCATTCAGCATGCATATATATAACTCAATAATTATTAAGGAAACTGAAATTGTAATTTTAACACTCCTAGAAAAGAAATCTCTATTCCCAGATGGTCTCACTGAAAAACTCTGCCAAGTGTTTAAATAACTAATACCCATTCTACACGACTTTTAAGGGAGCTTATTCTGATTCATTCTATAACGTCATTATTACCAGGCTACCAAACACAAAGCTATCATAAGAAACTGCAAAGTAGTACCCTTCATGAATACAGATAAAAATATTCCTAACCAAATATTAACAAATAGAATTCAGTAATACATGAAATAAATTACACACCATGACATAGTAAAGTTTATTTGAATCAAGCACGTCTACTCTGATATGTGAACATCAAAGTAGTCCACCATATTAAGCTGAAGAAGAACAACAAAAAACCCCACATAACCATGTCCACTGATGCGGAAAAGGTATCTATCTAATGAAACTCAACACATATTTATGACAAAAACTTTCAGAAAATGAAGAATAAAATAAACTTCTATATTTTGACTTTTTAAAATCTACAATAAAAACATCTGAAGCTAACGTCATATTTAATGATGAAAAACTACACACTTTTCCTAATATGAGCAACAAGGCAAACATCAGCTCTCGGTACATTTACTCGCCATATCACTGGAAGTATTACCCAGAGAAATATGGTATGAAAACAAAATGAAAGGCATATAGATTTTAAAGGAAAAAATAAAACTGTCTCTATTTAAGCATGGCATAATAATATGTAGAAAAGGGATGATAAGAGATTAAACAAACAACCCTACACATATTAATATGACAAGTTAGATGAAATAAATCAATTCCTGGCAAACTACAAACTGCCACAACTCATTTAGTATAATTTACTTCAAAAATGTAAAATTTAAAAGTCCTTGAATGAATAAGTAGTTTCAGAAAGGTTACACAATATAGGATAAAGATTTTATTTATTTATTTATTTATTTATTTATTTTTTTTTTTTTTTGCGGCACCTGAGGATTGAACTCACGACCTTGCGCTTGCCAGGCAGGCGCTTAGGCCGCTGAGCTAGATCCCCCACCCAGGATAAAGATTTTAAAAAACCAATTTTATTTTAATATAGCAACAATGAATGTAGAAATTAAAATAAACATATAATGCCATTAATAATGCCTGAAAAAATAAGACGATGAAGTGTAAATCTAATGAAATTTTCATGGTATGGTTGTGGTGAAAATTACAGAATCCTGATAAAAGAAATCAAAGATCTAAATGGTAAGACACCAAATTCATGAGGTAGAGGTAAAGAGGGTAGAGGTAGCACCAGGGATATATGTGGAGTGATAGATTATTTATGTATCTTTATTGTGGTGTTGGTTACATGAATACATACATGTGATAGAACTAAACACATAATTTATACCAATAGGTCAACTTAATGGTTTTGATATGTCACTATAGTTGTGTAAAATGCCTCCAAAATGGAAAACCCTGTGAAGAGTACATGGAACCTCTCCATAGTACTTTTGCAACTTTCTTTCAATCTATAACTATTTCAAAATTAAAAAGTTTTTTTAAAATTATTAGTTTCTAGTCCTGTTAGGGGAATTCTTGTGACACTGTAATAATCTAAAAATTGGAAAAGACTAAGATGATTTCCCATGAATAGTTGAATTTAAAATAAAAGCAGTCATTAAGTAGACTCAGTTAGCTTTTACAAGATTCTAAATATTATGTAAAAGTCAGAAACTAGATAAAATAAGCAGTCAATACTTCTAAAGGAGTTGTAAAATTGAGAAGAGCTTCTGTTTTCACAAAAGACAACATAATTACCAAAAATAGTAATTATCACTTCTCTGCTATACACCAAACAAAAGCATTAATTATTTTTCTCTCCCCAGTTGTAAGCCAACTACTATAGCTGAAGCCCTGCCAACTTTGTATTTTCTTTGCATATTCTTTTTCCTGAACCTTGCTACTACACCTAAAATTTCCAAGAAGGAAGATTTAGCAACTGTAAGAGGTTAAATGAACATTTGCCTATGACTATTCCATAACATAAAAATATAGTCACTCAGTATCCAGTGATTCTGTTTCAATATTACTGAAGAAAGCAAGTGATCATCATGTACATTTTGGAAATATAAATTGTAGATCACCTAGAAGAGTTTTAAAGTTCTCTTTGAAGGAGGGGGGTTGTAACTGGGAATTGAAGCCAGAGACATTACTGTGCTATATCCTCAGCTGTTTAGGCTTAATTTATTTTTTATGTTGAGAGAGGGTTTCCATAAATCACTAAATTGCCCAGACGAGGGCCAAACTTGAGATCCTTTTATCACAGTTCCCAGATTGATAGGATTACAGGTGTGTATTACCACACCTGGTTTAAAGTTGCTTCTCAAATAGGGTAAATGCACCCACATACAAAAAAATTTATTAAAATAGAATTCTGACTTAGAGTAGGTAGCTTATTTAGGTTGCTTTTTGTTTGTTTGGTTTTTTGTTTTGTTTTTGTTTTTGTTTTTGTTCTCGGTTCACACTCAACACCAGATTTTTAAACCTCGTAATTATATAAGGTTCACCTACTTGAGATTATACCTACAGAAATTGTTTTTAAATTTTTACCGTGTGCACGAAGAATATAATAGATGTGTTGGTGTTAACTAAATCTATTGTTGGTAGTAGATTTTGTATTATTTTTATTCATTAACAGCGGGAAGGTGCAGCCTGAGTGTGGGTAGTACCACCCAAAAGCCTTGTAACCTGGATGGGATAACATGGAAAAGAAGGCTTGCTGCTGCTGCTTTACTACTTGCTGCTGTTTTCTGCCTGGCCTGCCTTAGACTGTTTCTCCTCTGTGATGCTTCTTTGCCATCCCTCTCTGCCTTGGAACCAAGCCAGGCAATTATAGACCAAAACCTCTATGAACAAACTGTGAGCTGAAATAACCTTTCCTCCTTTAACTTGTGGGCATCAAGGATTTTGTCTCAGCAATGAGAAGACTAAGACATTGCCTAGAGTATCATATCTATTTTTGTTCTTTTTTCACACTGATCTGTAAATTCTTGATCATTATAATTACATATTTATCTATTTAAGTAGATACCTACAAAGGGTTTTTTAACTGAATACTTAAAGATTATAAAAGATCTGTGGGTATTAACTAAATCTATTGTTTGTTTAGATTTTGTATTATAGTGGTACTTTAGTTTATAAACAATTTGTTTTATGATTTCAGGGAAAATGACTCTTTGTGCTCATGTGAAGAAGATGGTTATGGCTGTATTTTTCACTCAATGTAGTTTGTGAACAGCAGCAAAATTCTGTTGAACACTTTTGTTTCTAAACTAAATCATTTGCAAACAAAAGCATCCATGAACCAAGGCATTACTATATTTATAATAATTAAGAATCTTTTCTACATACTTCTGCTTACTGATACGAGTTCTGAATTTTTCTTTATAGGCTATAATTAATAAACCCTTGACCGTTAAGGTTAATGGGATAGTCTAAATTCTACTCTGCATCTTCTAGGTTTTCCTCACATTTATTATTAGGATGTTTCCAATTCTTTATGTTTTCCTCAGAAGAAAGTCTCTGCCTTCCAAATTCAATAGTATTCTGATTATCTATCGGTGTGTAAGAAGCCATCTCAAAACCTAGCAGTTAAAAGCAACAGTTTTTTTTTACTGTCTCTCATGGTTCTGAGGTTTGGGCTCAGTCCCAGTTTCTTATGTCAGGTCTTTGTGCAGCCATAGTCACAGTTTGCCTGCAACTGGAGCAATACGGAGGGTTAAATGGTCTGGACATTCAACATAGCATATTCACAGTGCTGGCAATTGATGCTGGTTTTTGGCTGGAAAGAGATAAATTCATCAACCAGAATATCTACCTGGTTATGACCTCTAAGTGAGCTGGAATTCTTACAGTTTAGCAACTACATTCTGAGGAGGAGCATCCCAACATTTACTCCACCAAACTCGTGTGAAAGCTGAAAGGTTTTTAATGGCCTACCCTCTAAAATCCTGTGACTTCTGCCATATTTAATTCGTCAAAAAAGTCATTCATGTCAGGCCTAAATCAAGAAAAATGATATTAAATTTCACCCACTGATGGGGAAAATGCAAGTCATGCCAAAGAAGAATATGCAAATGGAAGACTTTATGATCATCTTTGGAAAACATAGCCTACTACACATGAAAGCATATTCTTTTCTAATATGCCAGTATAAAAATCACAGTTGCTTATTTTACTGATTAACTCCAGGAATGACAGTTTAATGATGGAACTCTAGGCATCCCTGACCTAAGTGTTCTATTTTTCTTCGTTTGTTAACTTTTCTAAAAGTAACACTTTTAAAGCTAAACACAGGGATGATCAGATATAAAAGTTCTGTGATGGAGAAAATATTTCTGCACAGATCTACGCTATTTTATACAGTAGCTACTAGACACACATAGGTATTAAACACTCATAATGTGACTAGTCCGTATGTACTATAAATGTTAAATACACATGGAATTTCAGTCTTAATACTAAAGTGGAATGAAATGTTAATACTAATTAAATATTTATATTGTAACATGTTGAAATGATAGTATTCTACATATGTTGAGCTAATTAAAATAGTATTTCAATTAATTTTACCTATTCCTTTTACTCTTATGTGTTTATTAAAAAATCTAAAATTACATACATGGCTCACATACCATTATAGTTTCCATAACTTGATACCACTACAGTTTCCATAACTTTCTATTGTACAGTTCTGTCATAGAACACGAACTAAATCAAATTTCCTATTTTGTAGTACTATAACATGTCATGGTGTTTATACATCCTTAAAAGAGTCTCATAAAATTATAAAATGAACCATTTTAATTATTTATATGTTTATGTCTTATGTGAGATATATAAGCACATTCAAAACTAATGTTTTGATATTTCTGTCAAAATTCTGTGATTGCCTTTCTTAAGATTTAAACATACATTTCATATATATTTGTGTTGTGTGTGTGTAGCATATAATGCAGCAGTTCACTTTATATAAGATTTAAAGTTGCTCACAATGTCTCTCCACAAAAGTGAACTATATGACCTACAATTAAGAGCAATTATTAATTTTCTACAGCTGCCATAACAAATTATCACAAACTTACCTCAAAAACATATTTAGGGGTTGGGGATTTAATTCAATGGTAGACGACTTGCCTAGCATGAATGAGGTTCTGGGTTCACTCCTCAGGACACACACACACATACACACACACACACACAAAACTCCCACAGCTTTATTATCTTATAGTGCCACAGGACAGAAGCACAATCTTGGGGTAAATCAAGGCACCTACAGTTTCAGTAGGCCATAGAGAAAAATGTTGACTTGCATTTGGGATGTGGAAGAATTAATTCCTTGTAGTTGAAGGAATGAGGTACGGTGCTTGGTTGATGACCTTTTCCTCCATCTGTAAGGCCAGCAATGGTAAGCTGACTTTCTCTTATGCTTTAAATTTTTCCTCCCTCATCTCACTCATCTCTATTTGTCCCAGTCAGGAAAGGTTTTCTGCTTTGAAGGACAAATGATTAGATTGGGCCTGCCTATTTAATCCAGGATCGCCTCTTCATCTCAAAACCCCTGTACTTAACCACATGTAGAAAATCTCTTTTGCAGGTAACATATTCACAGATGTCAGGGATTAAGAGATAGAGATCATTATTTGAGAGGCCATTATTCTGCCAACCACAGATAGGAATCAGCCTGTTTTTCAGTACCAAGGACATCGAATTATATCTTAGTCCTTTTTTTTCCTTTTTCCGTCTTTTAACTTTATTTTGATAAGGGTCCTGCTAAATTGTCCAGCTGGACTCAAATTTATGATCCTCCTTCCTCAATTTTCTGAATAGAAGGGACTAAAAGTGTATGCCACCACACCTGGATAGAATCAACATTTTTATGGGGGAAAAATATTCATTACAGATATATCCGTGACATATGTAAATGAAAAAAAATTTAATTAAGATGTAATGGGGCAGGGGATTTAGTTCAGTGGCTCAAGCACTTGCCTGGTAAGTGCAAGGTCGTGAATTTGATCCCCAGTACCCAAAAAAAAAAGATGTAATGTCCTCAGTCTGAATCATGCTCATAATTCAACTAATACTCATAATCCAAATCTGTTGCAATACTAGAAATCTGTATTACATTGGTATGAATGTCAACCTAAAGAACCAATAATTCCTTTAAAAATATTAAGTATGGTTTAATGAAAATGTATTTATAAATATAAAATAGGTGATATTATAAATGACTCATAAAGGGGGATAGGATTAAAGTGAAACTTGGCTTATTTGAAAGCAAAAAATTCTGTTCAAGTATTTGAAAAAAATACTGTTACAGTTTGTATATGGTTGGCCCCCCAAGCCTCATGTAGTCATGGAAGTGGCTGAATCTAATGTTTATGATTGACTCATTGTGCAGCGCTGAGATTAGCCGTGTGAGTTCTGCACCGGCCCAGGGGTGGAGCCGACATACAATGTAAGGTTGCAGTGGGGGCGGGTTTTCCTCTTTGGTACGGTTTGCTCTTCCCGCTTGCAGCCGCCATGAACGGCAGCGCCTCAGCCACGCCACCTGCCTTGGAGCCAGCTAAACATGGACTAAAAGCCCCAAAACTGTAAGCTAAATAAACCTCTCCTTCCTTCACTTTGGGCATCAGGTATTTTGTCCCAGCAACGTGAAAAAAGTAACCAAGACAAATACATTTGGCATTTCATAGTTAGTGCTTCGTCTCCTATCCCACCTTTCCTGTCTACTACATTTCATCTAAACTGGTCAGTGTGTTTCCCACTCCAAACACATCTGGAGACTCGCACTTCTGTCTTTGGACAGGCTATTACCCCTTCCTCAACTGTGTGGTCGGAACCTACCCATCTTTTCAAAAGCCAACGAAAAAAGATTTCTGCTTTGTGAAGCCTGCCCCCATTCCTCTGATGAGTTAGTCACTTTCTCTTTGGTGCTGCTGTTGTACTTAGTACTTAGCACCATTACAGCTTTTGTCATGATCTATTTCACTTGCTTGTTTATTTGTTTGATTCTCCTTGACAACTAAGACTTCAATTGTTCATTCTTTAAAATCACCAGTTCTTAGCACAGTATCTGTAGAAGAATTATGCAACTAGAAATCGTGATAACACCAATAAAATTTTAATTTGCTCTTTAAATTTTAGCTTTATGGACAATATAGAATCTGTCAGCAAAATGTGTTAAATACCTCTTAAAATCCTTCATACGTATACTTTATTTATAAAAGGTATACAGTCATGTAATTTCCAGGTAGCCATATATTTCAATTTGCTTGGTATAATGATACTCTGTACATTTTGTAGCTCAGTGAAGGGCTATTAATCATTTTAGTGAAACTTTCTCAGAAGTATCCCAGTGAAGGAGACAAATTATAGTTCCCTAATAATTTCCAATAATAAATTAAATACTCCTCCATTCCCATGTCAGTCTAGGATAATTCTCCAGGGCCCCCCACATAGTGACTAAGACTTCTATTGTAAGTTGGCTTTTCTGGCAGTCCTGCCTAAACCACATTCTTGCACATACATCTCCCAAGGAACTGCCCTAATAAA